>QKQZ01003537.1:0-12714 GCA_003595255.1 Solenopsis fugax | reverse complement strand
CAATTGAATCCGTGTCCGATCGGAACCGTGTCCGATCGGGTCCGTGTGCAATAGAGTACGTGTTCGATCGGGGCTGTGCGCAATAGNTCCGATCGGAACCGTGTCCGATCGGGTCCGTGTGCAATAGAGTACGTGTCCGATCGGGTCTGTGCGCAATAGGGTTCGTGTCCGATCGGAACCGTGTCCGATTGGGAAATGCTCTTGTGTCCGATAGTTTATGTGCGCAATCGGGCCTCACTCTATTGTACAAATATTCGTGCGATGTCATATAAGGTTTTTAATACAAAATAGTGAGAAGATACAATTAGTTACAAGTTTTGATTAGAAGTAACTTTATATTGTACAAGAATGTTTGTAAAAATTATAAATAACATTCTTGGTGAATTCGAAACCATTTTCTGATTTAGTTTTATGTAAATGCGTTACACGCGTTGGGTAAATTGTGTAAAATTATNGGGTAAATTGTGTGAAATTAGTAAATTAATATATTACATTATTCCAATTAAAGATAATTGAAAATAATTAAAATTTAATATTTCAGATGCTGTTTATCGTCATAAATTTGATGTAAAAGAGGACTACATAATAAAAATTTGGAATTTGACTTGCCAACCCACCTACTCGACAGGCTCGAAAATAAGCATAGTTTCAAAGTGTCTATATCACTTACAGTAATTAAATAACTTTATTGTACAAATAATATATACAAAAAACTTTTTGCATGAAGAAAGAAAATTTAGCAGTGAAAAACAAAACATCCAGAAGGAAGACACTGACATACTTGCCCTTTCGGAGAATGAAAGTGAAAGTTAAGAAAAAGAATTAATTTATTTTATTATTAGTGTAGATATTTACTTAGTTTATCTCTTAAACTGTAGTGTTCGAAAAAAGTCACACTACTGACAGTTTATAACTTTTTAGTTCGTAACAATATTACTTTATTATAGTAACTAATTATATCAATGTTATTTCTTTCTATGTCTAATATTATACCAATGCGTTATTTTTTCTATGTTTAATATTATATCAATGCGTTATTTTTTTTTATGTCTAATATTATATCAATGCGTTATTTTTTTCTATGTTTAATATTTGATTGTTTAATATCTATGATATTTATATAATATTGCATGTAACAATTTTTAAAATAATAAGAATAACAATAAAAATGAAAAAAATCATTAAAATAATTTATTTATTTAATTACTCGCAATATTATATAAATATCACTTAAACATCACAGAAATATTATATAATATCACAGTAATATTACTGTGAAATTTCATATTTATTTAGAATATTATTGTAAAAATAACAAAATTGTTACATGAAATATCACAATAATATTGCTGTAATGCGTTTTCGTGGACATTTTGATATTATTGTGATATCACAGTAATATTTCGTGATATTTCTGTAATGTTTCATTGTAATATTGCAATGAAAATATGATATTGCTGTGATATTACTGCAATATTACATGCTATGTGGGATAGGTGTAGGTAGTGGTGACGAGATTCCCTCCAGAACTGAATGGGATTTTACATATTGGACATGCAAAGGCTATCAATATAATTAGTCTGAAAGGTAAATATTGTAGAAAAGATAAATCTCACAGATATGCTGCTGCTTACGATGGTATATTTACTTATGACACAAACCTTGAGAAAGAAGAGTAGCAATTTTTTGTTGGTATACGGGAGATGGTGGAATAGCTTGGTTACAAACCGTTTGCGATTACAGTAGCACTGTTACTTGTTACTTGTTACTTTTTATAATATTTTTTTATAAATTGGTAGTAATGTTACAATTTTCAATTTTTATTTTATCAATATAAACTTTGGGTATGCATCTTTAGTCTCAAAGATGAATTAAATTGTAAAAAAGATAAATCTCACAGATAATTGCTAGTTGCAAAGAATGGCAACTAGCGCTATTTCCGGTGGCAACAGACAGTTGCGGTTGTCAAACTAGAGTTGCCCAACTTTTAACTTCTTGACGATAGCAACTGGTGATCGCACCACATAACCAATAAAGTAGAAAGAGTGTGGCGAGTGAAATTAATATATTTTAATAATTTAAACGTATTTAATTTTATTAAAATGGATGAAGATAATTGGGATGAACGTCTGGTGCACGTAATTTGCTTAAAGAAAATTTTAACTTACACCTCTCTACAATCTCGACATTCAAATTGTGGATTAGGCATTGAAATGATTTATAACTTGCGATTGGCAACTAGCCGCTCCGCGATTTGCAATACGCGTTGCAACTTATTGTAGACCAGCCTTTAGAGTTGCGACACTTTTTCTTCGATGGATTTCAGAACACAGCCTTGCTCATCGAGCGGTGAACATAATTGGTTGGCTCCACAGGCAAGAACCAATTATGTTCAATCACTCGGAGAGCAGGCTACATTCCGAAAATTATCGAAGAAAAAGTGTCGCAACTCTAAAGGCTGGTTTATGCAGGCAATAACCGTAAGAAATTGGCCAATCATAATCGATTTATAGAAGAATTCTCGACTATGATTGACCAATTCCTTACGGTTATTGCCTACATAAACCAGCCTTTATGCTGACGACTGTATGTATGTACCAATCAATCTAACGGTGTAAACTAGGCCTATAAAGAGTGCAAAAAGTGCAAGTAACACGAACAGATTTCTCGTTTGTTTTCTGTTCCTGAACTTTCTGAACTAGTGTACGTATATATACACTTAAAATAAGATAGGTATATGTTTGAAAGTTGGTGAAAGCAAGAAGGAACGTTCCAGTGCAGTCTAGTGCAGGAATAGAAAACAAGTTTCTTTTCATGTGCTATAGGCTTGACGGGCTTGACACTAGCGAATTATGAGAGATCTTGATTTATTGACAGATATTCCAGAAGTATCAAATGATTCGCCCGAGATGGACCTTAGTATCCATCCGGAACGACAAAGATTTCCTTTCTGTATCATTTGGACCCCATTGCCCATCCTAACGTAAGTCGATCTCGATTAAATGACCTTTTTGACAACATTTTGACATAACCTTATCTTTGATTCTATACATTCAACACTTATCAAATAATGCTTATTGATTATTGTACATTGAAAGTTATCATAAAACATGAAAATAATTCGTGAAATGTACGAACTTTTTTCTTAAGTTGCCATTAAGATTAATCACGTTGAATAAGTTCGGTTTTTTTCCAGCTAGAATACACTGATGTTATACCGTATTCAGTTAAGATTTTTGTTGGAACACAATTAGAATTCTAGATTTAATTTCTGACTACTAATGACTGACAATAATCTTTCTATACAACTTGGATTATGTTCATATTATTAATGAACATAATATTGCATGTTATAAACATAAAATATTTTGGAAAGTTCATGACACTGACTTTTATGTACTCGCAGTTAAATTTTACAGTATCGAACAGTGTAATATTGTATAATTTTATATTGAAAAACTTTATGTTGAACACAGTTATGCTATATCCCTGTGTCTATGTACTTTATTGAAAAACAATTTTGTACAGTTTATAGAGTAATTTGCTTAATTTTTAAGGTATATTTTACCTTTTATTGGACACATGGGCATTGCGACATCAACCGGTGTAATAAGGGACTTTGCTGGTCATTATTATGTCTCGGAAGACAACATGGCATTTGGTAAACCTACTAAATATTGGCAGCTAGATTATACCAAAGCTAAAGGAGGTGTACAAGGATGGGATGCTGGCATAGCAGAAGCTAGCGAAATTTACAAAACTAAAATGGTAACAAAACTATAAATTTAGAAAATAATATGCTTTTATATTTGATGATTACAAAACTGACTTTCTTATAGCATAATTTATGCTGCGATAATTGCCATTCACATGTGGCAAAAGCTTTAAACTTAATGTCGTATGACTCAAGCAGTTGGAATATGGTAAAACTTGCATTTCTTATGTTGCTTCATGGAAAGTACGTTAGGTAAAAACAAACTATATGTGAAAAAGAAATTATACTGAGTGTTTTTTTTAACTTGAACATTTACAGTATCTGTCATTTTTAATGACAAAATATGTTAAAGGAAATTTGTTTTCAAGGAACAATCTAAAACAAAAATTACATTTATATGACAAAAAAACTGAATAAGTTTTACACATTTTTAATGAAAATTAATTGTATTCAAAAATGTGTGGAAGTTAACATTAATTATTTCAAACATCTAAAATAAAATAAAATTTATTCAGTTTTATATAAATGTGATTTTTTTTGTGTTTTAGATTATATTAAAATTATCTACATGAAATAAAATTTTTTATGAGCTATAATTAGTGCTCTAATGTGAAGATATGCCATTTTATTTTAATAAATGTTGATAATCTTAAAATCTTATAAAATAAGCATTTAAAAAATTCTGTATTATACTTGCCTAATTAAAATAATTTTTTCTTTGATATTTTATCATTAAAAACAACAGAGATATTCTACATACAGAAAAATGTTATACTTTTGCTAATAAAAGCAATTACTCTATTTTGTTTACTTTTTTTAAAAGTAATGGTTATCTTAGCAAAGAATATTTTCTTACAACAATCTTAAAATACACTTATAATTTACTAGAAACAAGTAATATTTACTTAAAAATAAATTTCTGTGTACATACAAATATAAAGAAATGGAGGTCGTGAGATACATGTGCGGTGGTGAGATACCATATCTCATATAATTCATTTGTATAATTGAATTCTAAGAGCAACCGTTAAAATTATTTTGTTATAGTGTACCTATTTAGACATTATAAGATAAGGTTGTTATAGAGTTCCTAAAATAAGAGTTTGCAAATGTAGTGACGATTTTTGATTGGTTGCCTCATTCCGCCATATATAACAGCCAAACAACCGAGAATTTTAAATATGACGTTTGTAAAAAGAAACAATAATTAAAAACATACTATATAGCTAATATATTATTCAATACTGTATTTTGTAAATATTTCACAATGTTATATATGTATATTTAAATTAATTAATAAATTATTTAATTATTATCATAATGTTGATTAATTTACTAAACTACGATCTTAGCAACCGATTTATAAACAATCTGAATCGAACTGACATGAATCACATCATGTACGATATAGCCAACCTAAAAATGAGAAATCAGTATGACCAAAGTAAATTTGGCTGTATATGGCGGCGGTTTTGCCAAACTTTTATTTTAGGAACTCTAGGTTGTTAAAGCTCTTGGCGCCTCAACCGAAAACTCTGCGTTGACGATAACGACATACCGTCGCGGACAAAATTAGAACTAATAGGCGTGGAACGTGACAGATTGACGATAAAATTTTGTCGTGCATGTCATTTCGTTATTATGTGTTTCATTGTGAAAATGTGACTTGTCTCATATTTACCAAATTCATAAAAATGGACTGCAAGTAAAGTTTCTTTGAATTTTATACATAAAAGCATATTTTTCACTCTTTTCCATAGCTATTCGTGTGTTTTCCTGTCTGAATAGGCTTTACTTTAAGTGCTTTTTACGACTATTTAGTGACTGTTAGACAGAAAAAGGATAGTCACGGTCCATTTTTACAAGTGTTTTAAAGTAATTTCGTTATTCTATTTTATCCAAATTCTCTTTATTTACAAATGCCACGTCGGAAGCTTTTATGTGATTTCGCGCTTATGACGTCACGACTTTAATATGGCCACGGCGAGTAGACAGAAGCCTTCATTATTAGTGTTTACTACGTTTTTTATAAAAACTCAATTTCAGTTTTGTAAGTAGCAGCGATTTTTGCAAGTATACACTCTCTACGTAATTTTGAAAAATAGTTTGATATTAATTTTTTAACTTTAATCTAGCTTTAACTTTATCATATAATGTCTAAATACACTTAAAGTCCTTGAATGTGACTTTCAAATAATGTAATGGAATTTAATGTATGCCATAATATATGTGTGAATTCGGCATATAAATTATACTATGTAGTGAAAGGGATCGCGAGATAGTCGTGAGCAATTTGCATTACAAACGTAAAATTACTCTTGCGACTTTACAACTTCATAGTAGACGTTGCATAATGCTTACTAGCAGCAAAGAAATTATTTTAAAAAGTTATTTTTTAAGCCAAAGGAGAATTACTTTAAAAAAAAAATTAAAATATTTTATCAAATATTCATAAAATCTTGTGGCACTTTTCAGTGTGTAAGAACGATCAATTTACAAAGGATTGTTAATTTGGATCTACCTATGAAGGATCTTTTTTTATAATTATTTTGGATCTACCTATGAAGGATCTTTTTTTATAATTATTTTGGATCTACCTATGAAGGATCTTTTTTTATAATTATAAGCGCCTTTTGATATTAGTTAGTATTCCATGATCTTCCTGTTATCTCACAAACACATCTTTTTTCCCACTTCAGTACATTGTAAATTAAGTTCGTTTTATATACTCAATAAACTTCTACCTAGGGTGATTGGTAATATTTTATGTTTAACGAATTGGTGTTGATAAGAAATGTGTTACGTTAATATTTATTTAGCATTAATATTTGTTTATTTTTAAACAAAATGGTATTCCACCACCCCCTTTCTTCCTCTATATTTGAATTAAGAAAATGTTTCAAATATTTCATAAGTTCATATATTTGCAAATTTAGCATAAGTTTTTTATAAGCGCCAAATTTATTCCAAATATATTCTGAATCCTCGTAATTTATTACTTCAATTAAGAATATTAACCTCTACAGAATTGGAAGTCAATATCTTGACTTTTGACGATTTAAATAAATTTCGGTAATAATAATGTTTTTATAATTATTTTTTATAAAATTTTTTACAGCAACTGCTTTTAAATAGTTATTCTAAAAATATATAATATAAAGTTCAAATATGGAAAAAAATTTTTTATACTTTTCTGGACTGAAAGCTGATATATTAGTGCTGGAGTGTCATCATCTTTTTCATAGACCGATTCAATAATATAGTCAATAAAATTCTAAGTCTAAAACTGTAAAAGTCCAAAACATGCCAGTTCTCAGGAGGTTAAACAAAAATAAAAATTTAATTTGCTAGTTATTCTGGTCTCTATATATAGTTTTATAATATTCCTCGAAAGAAACTAAATTTTTTTCAATATTTGATAATAAATTTTTCTAAAATTGAGTATACTTAAGATAATTATCAAGAAAATATTCTATTCGTTAAAGGTAATCGTTACTTACGAGAAGAAAAAAAAGTAAATTAAATAAACGCTTCTCTTAGCTATAGAATTAATATTATTCTTTGTGGAAATATACCAATTAAAGAAAACATTCTTGTACATGTAATTGTTTTCTGTTGTCAATAATACTTATTATGTTCATTTCAGTATTTTGGGGTTTCTTAAGACATGGTTACCTTTCTGCACACTTGTCACAATTGTATTGGTATTAAGTCTGTGTGTATATTAATTACATATATATAAATCAAAATGTCAATTTACAATTTAACACGTCAATTTAGAATTATATATTTAAGATAAAATTTTATCTTAAAATATTCTATAAGAATGACAAAAACAAAAACATCTTTATATGTAAATATAATTTTCCTGAAATGGCAGTTTTTGGCATTGTGCAAATAGCAGTAAATAGCATAAATCAAAATTTCGTGTATGCAAAAAAATTTGAGAAGTGCTATGCCAAATTCTACCAATAAAAATCTATTCATTTATTAGATATAAATATAATTTATTGTTTAATTTTTACAAATTGAAATATATGTATATATTGATTACATAAGTATTACGTAACAATAAAATTAAAACCTGGTTAATGCAGGCTGTAAGAAATTGGCCAATTTTTCTATAAATCTACTATGATTGGCCAATTTCTTATGGTTATGGCCTGCATAAACCAGGCTCAAATCTAAGATATATGGCTTTTCATGACATTGTATTGTATGTTCATATATGTGTGTATAATTAAAGAAATTTATATTATTTTACATTTTATTTATACATAGCTATATAATTAATACAATTGTCTTCTTAAAGCATTTTTTAGCACACGTTGTGAGACATGATATAGTATCATGTGCTTTTAGTCTAGTATTATGGCAATAATAGCAAATTTTCTTAAGCAATTTAAATACATAAAAAAATAAATTTTATTTATGTTACTTTTTCTTTCCTAATAATTGATACCTATAAACTTTTAATTAATTTTTTTCTCAAAAATCTAATATTTGTGTATTAATACATCGTTTATTTTTATACCTATTTAAAATGTCACGTTTTTATGTCACTTATAAAAGATAGGAACGCTTTAAAAAAGTAACCTGTGTAGAATCAAACTTAACGTCTATAATAATGTTATTATCACACAATGTCTGCCTCTTAATAAAATGAGTATTACATATATTATATATTCACATAATTAAGAGATACACATGTATATATCTAAATTTGATTCTTTAATAGAATTTAATTTTTATTATACATAACAATAACATTCAGAGAAGAATCAAGTTAGTCATTAGTCGTTCTACTATCCATTTCTGCAATAACTCCCGTTTCAAGAGCGAAATCATAATCATAATTTTGATTCTCTAATCTTTCAACAAAAGACATTATTTCGCTAATTCGTAGACCATCTATTTCCAAATCGTTGTTCATGTTACTTTGCAATTGTTTGCATAACTTAAATGGTACGCCATTTAAATAATGTGGAGCATCCACTTGTTGAGTTAATTTTGGTAAATTACCAGCTGACATTGCAGGATTCATTGGTGTTCCACTGATGAATGGATATAGTCCACTGGGATAAGGAATACCATGATCACCAACATTAGGTGGTAGAGAGGTTCTTCTTTTTTCAATCACTATAAAGTCATCCCCTGGATCTACCGGAAGCTGTTCTTCTTGCTCATCTCTAGATTCAGGGGGTGAATCCTTATGTTTCTTTTTGCCAAAGAGCCAAGACATCTTCTGCAAAATATTCTCACCTCAAAATTTGTCTAAATTCTCTGTTGTAAATAAATAAATTTCAATAATTCTAAGAAATGCGTAAAATTAAATGTCCATAAAATAACAAATCTAGTGCAAATGCCAGACTTAAAAAATAAATAACAAACTTTGAAAAGCCAAAGCTATTTTATAGATAAAGTTGAGTCACCTTCATTACTAAAGCACACAAGTGTATAGATTAATCCATTAAAAAAAAAAATTTTATTTTTACAACGTATTATCAAGAAATTGTAAGCATATCTAAAAGAGTGCAAAAATCCATTTTTGACTTTTACAGACATCATATCTCATCCAACTTTAAACTCTAACATCTAAAAATTTTTCAACTTTCGAAAGATCAAATAAACTCGATCTGTTATGGTGATGAAGAAAAATTAAGAGTCGTGATTAGATGTGTGCACGGTAAAAAGCATGGGATTACTCACATGCAAGCAGGTTAAAAACTAAAGAAAAGAAGTTTACACACTCAACGAACGGCTTGCGCTACAAACTGACCATCCTGCTACCGTTTTGTCAGGATGTTTCGGATGTTTCGGAATTGATAAATCGGTTCTAAATTTCAAAATGCAACAAGAAAATTCACTATGATCCACTACAAAATGCAATGAATGCAACTCAGTATTAAAACCATATACCTATAAAGTATATACCATGGTGGGAGTAGACATGGTGTGTTCAGTTTGCGAGCGTACCTCTAAGGGTGAAATCACACGGTGTGCGTAAAAATCCATCTACAATAGGATTGGCAGTAGGGAATAAAGAATAAATTGATCAATAATAGTTGATTTATAGAAGAATAATCGATTGTGTTTGGCCAATTTCTTAGGATGCAAACCCATGCAGCGGAATAGCGTAACGCGGAACGACAGCGGAACCAATTACGAGTGTTCCGCAGTTTTCGGGAACTGTTTCGAAAACTGAGGAACGCTCGTGATTGGTTCCGCTCTTGTTCCGCATTACGCTATTCCGCTGCATGGGTTTGCACCCTAATAAGGCTTACTACAAAGTGTGTAATAGGCATAGGACTCCTGTAAGTGGAAGCGTTAGCTAATAGTAAGAGAAAGAAAATGAATTGTCCATCTCTATCCTTGTTGTGCTGAGTGGAGAGGCATCGTAGTGAAACTATAATCCTGATTGATCCTGATCTCCCCACTTGACTGAGAAAATCAACAGCGCGTGCGCGATTGAACAAGGATGCTGATGGACAATTCGTTTTCTGTCTCTTTCTATTAGCTCACGCATTCGCGGCTCTTCCCCTCTATATATACAATCTCTGGCTTACTACCGCCATTGTAGACGGACCATAATAGAACTGCGGAATAGAGAGTACGTCATTGAAGCAACCTATCAGCTCGTTTCGATAATCAATCCGCTCTTTTTGCAATAGCACTGATTAGTTGCTTCAATGACGCATTCTCTATTCCGCAGTTCTATTATGCACCGTGTGATTTCATCCTATGATTTTACATGAAGCACGGAAACGCGGATGACAAAAATAACTAAATTCCCGCATTTCCGCTCGTTTTGTTCCGTCTGTTTTGGATGCTTTGTATTACATGGAATGGAGCATATTTCAAGCGGAAAAGCGGAACGGGAAATTATAAAATATTAATTTTTAACGATGTTAATTGATTTAAATGCTTGTATTCAATAGATAAGCTGAAAAGATAAGTATATTAATAAAAATTGTAATGAATTAAGTGAACATTATTTTAAGAAACGAATACAAATGTCTAGTTTTCACAATTCTGTTCCGCTTTTCCGCGCAAATCGTGCTCCATGTAATGCAAGGAGGAAAAAATTCGCGGAACAAACACCAAAATCCGTTGTCAATGCGGTTCAGTATTTCATCTGGAGTCGATTAAAGAGAAAGTATTTCTACATACTCCGATTATTTTAATATTTTAATAGTGTATAATATGGATCCAAACATCATGTTGATAATTATTATGAAATATCTCATGCAAGCATGGGATGAACCGATAAGATATAACTAGAGATAACTAAGAAAAAAGTTATTTCAATCTTAGGTTAGGTTTTACGCGTTAATTATAGCTATATCGAAAGAAGTGTAGAAATTACCAAGATTTTTCTGTCGAAATAATAGGGCTATTGTGTTTATTGAATTCATAATTATTTTAATTACACGTGCACACCAGTTGCACACACTAAAGTGTGATTCCGCTGGATTCCGCTTTTCCGCTCAATCCAGGGAGAAATGATAAATCGAAGTGACATCGTTTTGATGTCGATGGCGTCGATAACTGTTCCACATCGAGAAATATCAACCAGATCGATGTCGATCAAATGTTAACTTTTCCAAGTCGAGAAATATCAATCAGATCGACGTCAATCATACATCAATAGCATTTACAATTTTTGATAGATGCAATTAATAAAACCCGATAAAAAATTTAACAGTTGCATAAAAAAGTAAATTAATTAAAAATTGTATTTAGAGATTAAATTAAGTTAAATTAAAAGTTTATTTTTAAAAGTATTGTATTAATTGTTTTAAATTAGAATGTGATTTTTAAAAATTAGATTTTCAAAATTATGAAATAAAATTCAAAATTATTCTAAATATCAACACAATAAGAAAACATGTGAACATATTTTATATATAATTATATATATTTTTTTACATGAAAATTTTTTACCGGCAATAAAAATTTAAAATTTAATTACACATAAAACAGAAAATTAATAATAATAATAAAATTATTATTATATTTCATTTAATTGTATGTATAGAGAAAGTGATAACATAATTTAAATTATTTATAGCGTATTCGATTTGTTAAACTCAACCAGACTCCAAGTCGATGGTCTGTTCTTTTTAGCTACAAAAGAAGAGATAAATTGTGCAAAAAATGCAGCTGAAAAGAACAAACCATTTAATAGCGCGACCGTTTCACTGAGCGGCGCTAAAGATGCGTCCATTAGAGTGGGTATAACCTATAACCACTCTAGTCCATTATTGTGAATACGTGTATCACTTCTCTTCTATCAGCGTCCTGCAACATTATTTTTAATTCCTGCAACGTCTTGTGTGACAGTGTGACCGTGTGTGACTAATGTTAGTCGTGCAATAAAAAATTGTTCATCAAAAATGAGTGAAAGCCCACCGGTAAGTGTTCCATAATGTGATTTTTTATTTATTTATTTTGCTTACTATTTGAGAGTTTTGTGTTCTCGAGAAAAGTCTACTTCGTAAATAAGCACGACTATAATTTTTACATAGTTTATAATTTAATAAATTATGTTTTTACTTAATTAAAAATGTATGCCCTTTATATGTGTTCTCATAACCTCATTGTACAGGTACAGGTTAATAACATTTAATGAGATTGTGATCACTAATTACACTGATATATTATGCTTCTTGCCTTTGGTATTATTTGTTTAAAGTTTTCATACCATTGAGATTTATATATTATTGTAAATGCAACATGCACATGTATTAACGTTATTATTTTTATTCATTTTTTTTCATGTGCATATTGAAATATCGTAGAAATGAAAGGAATCAAGTTCTAGAAGAAGTGAGAGTGTAGTAGAAATGAGAGGAATCCAGAACAGGCTGTCATCAACAGGCCTCCAAATCTACCTCCTCTACCTTTAAATGATATCTACAAACTTGAAGAGCTTGAGAAAGGGCTTAGCGGAATAAGTATGTGAAATATGCCCCCGCACGTATCAAACCGAAATTAAT
>QKQZ01003536.1:4976-26267 GCA_003595255.1 Solenopsis fugax | reverse complement strand
TTTTAAATATCACACACACACACACACACACACACACACAAGATATTTATGTTAAAACTTTCAAGGCTCCTTACTACTCATTGAAACCGTCTTGGATTGTGATGTCAGAAGCGAGAAATAAATACATAAACAAAATTTTTGCAAAATAAAATAAAATGTAAATATTTTTTATTAAAATAACATTTGCAATTAATGGAATAAATTTGTAAAATATACCGAAAGCTCTCCTTGTGTTCCGGTAATAATCAATAAATAACGATATATTTAGAATTGAAATGTGCCTAATGGAAAAACGACGTTTACCAAGCTGATAGCTGTCGAATTGAAATAAATATACAGGGAAGTCGCTAATATACTCATCGTTAATATATCCATCGCTAATACCCATCAAACTGAACATTTTGAATGCTCATTAAATCGATATTCCCTTATTTCTCGGAAACTAAACATTGCATTGTATTAAAACTGATGAAAACATGGTTTGTTTAGATAATTAAAGATATAAAATCCCATAGTTTACACATTCATGATTTTTGTAAAATATAAAATCTGCTAAAAAATCTGCTAATTCTTGAAAAGTGAGAATAAAATTTGTACGATTTTCTTTTGCAAATTGCGTAGTTTAAATAGTGAGTACATTATTAAATATTGTAACGTGTAAAATGATTTAATATGATATTTAATAATATCGTATTGGATCATTTTACACGTTTGTGGCTTCCAAAATTTTGTATTTATAATTTTAGATGTCCGGGACATCTGCTTGTAGTTGTAAAACCGATAAACCTGCCTGTCTGGTTACCTTTCCTATAATTAACTCCTCTACTACGAGTTCACGTCTGAATTCTGCCATTACTGCTTACTGTGTCATTTTGGAGACCATTATACTGAAATTTAAATTGAGAGAATGGCTATACTGATCGAAAGCAGATTTTAATAATGCTCAATAATAATTTCCTAGGTGAATTTACAAACATGTACAAGTTCTCCCAAACTACACGCTGCATGTTTGCCGAACTTTAAAACGCAGCTGTTAAGTAGAACTAGAAATATAATATCATGAAAATCAATTTGCTAATCAATTTAATAATTTGATGTCCACAAGCATTTTTATAATTCCTCTTGTCCCGAAATTGTAAAGAATTTTCCTTTTCATTTTTGGTTATATTACAAAAATATTAATTATTACAAAATATAATATAGTATTGTAAAAACTTTGCTATGCCAACTAATAAAAGACACTTTTTAGTTTATATTTATGTTTCTAAAGTTTTATTGTTAGCTTTTGTTTAAGAAATATAATCTAAAAAACAAAATGATATGTCAATATTGATGATCTCTTCCTCTAATTTTATTCTATTCCGAAATAAAAGGAAAGTTTTCGATCCAAGTGTTTTACAAGTGTGTTCTATCAAATACAAATATCGTTTTAATTATTTTAATATTGTATATTTTGCAAGAATTTTCATTACGTGCTTTCTCGCTTCTGACATCATCGAACTGAATATTCATGATGAGTGTTCAGGAATCTTAATACCAACATATTACTTCTTATACATTTCGTATTGTCATCGATAACCAATATTGCACTTAACGTGTTAAAAGAATTTGCAAATCTCTCATGCTTTCTATGTTCTGTTAATTTAAATGTAATCTGATTACTCTCTTTCTATTTTTAGAATAAGAAGCAATATGAATCTCAGTGGGTCGAGCGATCGAAGTAAGGGTATTGACCGTTTTTGTTAACATGTCTATTTTAATTTAAAATATACTATACGTTCTCGTGTAATTTGTATTTATACATTATCGGTCGAATATTTCTCTAATTTTAAAATATACTGTTCAGGTGCAACATTAAACATTTTGAACGGTTACATATTTTTGGTTAGTCCGTCGTTTTTTAATAAATTATTAAATCAATCGTATTATGCAGTATGAAAATAAAATTGCCGATCGAATTTTTTGTCATTAGAAAAATGCTGCGATATAAATCGATTTCAAGTCACGTAGTTTTGCGACGTTTTTAATTATTAAATACGTTATTAAAAATTATTAATTACATATTTAAGCATATTTTAATATTCGTCAATCATATAAAATAAATTATAACATAAATAATTTGACGTTTTTACATCGACGATTTAATAAAATGTATAATTTGTGAGGTTTGCTCGACTCATATGGAGCAGTTAACCGCATTTTTGGATTACATTCTGTGAACTTTTAATTCTCGCACCTATTCAATCGCCCGAATACGCGAGCCTCGGAAATGCCGATGCTGTCAGGAATGCCGTGTACAAAATACCTCGTATATTGACATGTTCCAGTAATTGCACGAGTGACCGTAGTTAATCGTATTTTCGTAAGCGGGTCATACGCGATATAACATTGCAGAATGTTGTACACTACAAACGAGCAACGACGAAATAGTGACGAGGTGGTAGAGAAGAGGAGTAGGAGAAGATCTGATAGGGCAATATACCGATGTATTAAGAAGTTACATATTTTCTCAATTTTCAGTCAATTTTTAAAAATCTTAAATTATTCTTTATAGTGTCTAGAATATGGAAAAAAGTGGAAAGTTGTAAAAAACTTAATTATATACATAAATTTTCTTTGTCAAACTTTAAACGCATTTTTCGAAAGTTTAGCGTGATAACTTTAATAATTTTCAATCCTTTTTGATAAAAAAACAAGTTTTCACTTGTGTAAAATGCAAATTCTCTATAACCGTCGGGCCATTTAAAACATTTTTTATTACAACAGTTCCTATAAACATTTAACGGTCAAAAATTTGTCAACAAAATCGAACTTTCCTTTTTTAATGCTATAACTTTTCGATTTTTACAAAATTTTGAAATCCGGCTCATTAGGCCTTAATAACACAATCATTCTAGAGGCTTATAATTATTTTTCTCATTTTCATTCATTTTACAGAATTCTAGAATTCTATAAGACTAAAGGGGTGTCTTGTCGGAGGATTCAAAAACAGTCCTAGTAAAAGTCAATTTAAATAAATCAAACAGTTAAAAAAAATTATTTTTTATACATTATGATCAGTAAAGCATGTTCTTTTTGTAGATATCAAATTTATTTATTATTCTTTCAAAAAAAATCTAAAAAGTGATTTTTCAGCATTTAAGTAGTACCATTAAAATTAAAAAAAATCGAGTAGAGGAAAGATTCATTATTTCTTTTTTTCCCGAGTATTTAAATCGAAGAGAACTTAAACTAGATTGCGAGCCTGAGGGATACGGAATTCACAAACATGACTTAGCAGTGCTCGAAAGCGTCGAAATTATCGACCTTTATCTTTTGCGTTTGCGAGAGGAATTTCTGGTACGCCAACTACGCATAGTTGGCTCGAGTTTGCAATTCGCTCGTAGTAAGTGAGCACCGTATCGTATTTGGGAGCGCGTAAACCAGATTCCGGTGAACCGGCGAGACGAAATCGTTACTTCGCGATCGGAAGTATTCGGAAGTATCGACAAATGTATCCATTTCCGCCTCAACTTGTACCGTATCGCTCTCTTCTCCAAATTAATTAAGACGAAACTTTGAAACAATCGCGCTCGTTTGGAAATCGTTGAAAGGAAATTTAAGTGGAACAAAGTGCGAATGGAACGACCATTCGCGGTTTTGTTCGGCTGGAATTTAAGTTAAATAATGCACGATTATAATAGCGAATTCAACCAAACAGTAGCTAAGTACGTACGTTTACCGAAACACAAAGCCGTTACTATGTAACTTTAATCGCGTTTAAAATAGATCATTGATAAGCCTGAGCTCCGCCAACGTGACAGCTCAACTTGATTCGCGTTCTCCAAGCGAAAGTTACGTGGAAAATATACTTTTGTTTACGGGCAATTAATCGCGCGACTTTTATGGACCGTTTACTGATGCGGATAATTGTTTCGTTCGCGCGATAAACGGTGGGAAAAGTCGCGGGTGATGGGTTTACGGCTGACCCAGCAATTTTCGACGACTAAACTTCAAGCGCCGACGCGACCGCAAAGTTTCGTTATTTATAGGCCAACCTGAGTTCTCTTCTGGGGTGCGTTCACCGCGCGATCGCAGCCAGATTCCAGCGTTTATTATGTTACGCGACGCATGGCACTATGTTATGCGAAGAAATTCACGCGACTGAATTTACTCGCGCATGTGGGCCGCGTATCGACGCGGCCGAAATTAAATTTTGGATGCCATTTCTAAACGTGATATCCGATACTTTGATTTGAATTTCACAGGGCAGTTGGGAGATTATCGCCGCGAGGGTTTCGTCTGTAAATCTTGCGTTGCATTGTTAATTTTTCGCGAATTTTTTTCAAACATTTTTCATACAATGCAAAAAAACTCTGTTCCATATTGCATACAGAATATTTTACATTACAATATAAGCTTTCTGTTATAGTTTTATTAAAAAAGAGTTATTATTTTTACGCGGAAATGAAACATTTTGATGAAACATTTGACTCTTTTTAGAAATCTTATCGATGTATCACAGTTTATTTAAAAGCACAGATTTTGGCAATGACGTGAAGATGACGTATCTGCTTCATTGGATGAGCTTTTTCTAGATAGATGACGATGCGTATAAATATAAACTAGTGATGGGATAGATACGCGCGACATTTTTGTTAAGGCTGCATTTATTAAATGGCATATTTTGATTCATAAATTATTAGTAAAACAATTGTATTGGGAGATTAATTTTCACATTATTCCAAAAATCATTACACACTGAGAAAAATGATTTGATTACATTAACAAAACTTCTATGATTGAGTGTTTCTGGTGAAACCAAGCAACATTTTTGGTTATTATAATATAATCAGAACGTTTGATAGATTTTACTATAATCTGATATTATTTTAATATAATCAAAGAGAGAGAGAGAGAGAGAGAGAGAGAGAGAGAACGCGCAGCGCGCGCGTTTGATAGATTTTACTATAATCCAATTGCTACAAGATTTCTGATTCATCCGTTTTTGAACAGACGTATTGGTTGAATCTCCCAGATTTCTAAATGATGCAACAAGACTCTTTTTCCAATGGAGCTTTACATGTTATGATTGATTATTCATATTATTAATATAAACTCAGGTAACGTGTCTAAAAGACGTTGTAAGATGTCTTTAAGACGATCTTTAGACATATATGTGAAAATGATGTCTTTATGCGTGTTTTCTGGGAAGAGCATAAATTATGCATATGGTACTAATGTTACGTGATTCCGGAAGTAATAAAACAATAGCGTTGTTGAACGACATGATCATAAAATATTATGTCCGCCTCAAGTTAAGTTAGGGAGTGTTGCAGTCGTGACACCCATAGAGGATACGACATTGAACTTAACTCGTTAATAGCTTCCGGTGATTGAAACGAACGCAAACACATTGTGTCGTACAAACTAGTTAACGTATTAATAGGGTCCGATATTATTTTAAAAGGTTGCAAATTATATTGTGTTGTTTTGTCAAAAATTATTAAATAACTAATAGTTACTTTACTCTCCAAAATGTTTTAGATATTATTTTAATTTAATTTTAATACATATTATTTTAATTCTATTAAAATTATTAATAACAACAGTTATTGCACATTATCGATAATTTACATTTTTTATTACAGAATGATTAATTGTTAATATTAGTATAGAGACATGTTTGATTAAATGAACAGAAAAAATAGAATGCAATATATCAATATGAGATTAATTAAGTACTTCAACCAATAAAATAATAAGAGATTACTTCTACATGTAATTTCTTTGTGATACGTTAATGAAAAATTAATATCGTTATTATACTATCGTATGGAAAATTATTGTCCTTATTTAATATAGATTAAAATAACTTCGAAGAGATCGGTGGAATAAATTAGTTAATAGATTTGCGAGGCTTCTTCGCGGTTATTTCCTGTTATAACACGTGTTCAATTTTTACGTAGATAGATTACGAAGGGCGGATCCATAATATTAAATGATCTAAAATGTTTATACGAGGGTCAAGCGGTGCAATCGATAACGAATCGGGTAGTTACAAAGTGATCAGTTTATGAAACTTCTTTCTTTATAAAGAGTATTTATTTTTAAAAATAAGAAAAAATACAAAATACAAAAAAGAAAAATATATAAATAAGCTAATTTTGAAATATGATATGGTACACTGCCGCATTTTCTATTGCAGTCATGCAATTTTACATGTGCTATGTCTAATGTACCTGTCGAACAAATGTTTTCGTTGGCGTTGCACTACAAATTTTAGAACCTATCATTAACGCTTTCGAAAGTAGTGTTCTAAATTTGTTCAGAGGTTCCAAAATTGATCAGCGATTTTTTACGATATTTAGTAATAATGACAAAATAGCAATATTTATTTTTACTTTATTTTTTTAATTGGCGTAGAGGAAATACGATTTAGGAAGAGAAATTTACCAATTGATTTGAACGAATATGTTAATAGAAACTTACCTAGAATACAAGACGTAAGAAGAATTCGAAAGACAAACTTCATTGTACGAAAGTCTTCGATAGCGCTGAAACGTAAACTTCGATCTCAGTAGCACGTTGAATTGGGATAAAAAGAGCGACGCGATTTACGTCAAAAACACGCGTTCTTATCTATATTTAGACCGCACTTTAGTAATAGCGCCGGTTGTATTGAGGAAGAGAGCAGTGCTGGAGAACAGTGAAGACTGTTTGCCGTCGAGCAGAGCAATGGTACTCTTCCGGTCTCGTTATATCAGCTGTATTGCGATGCCATGCAATCGGGGACCAATTTGACAAAACTGTAGGCAACTTTTAATTCAGCAGTTTATTTTTCCGTGAATTCTTTATTTTCTTTTATACATTAAACTAAATCATTGATAATTTCCGTTGGTCTGTCAGTTTTTTCGCAAAATTGGCATCAAAGAGCCGTTATTGCTTCGTGAAGTATTTGCAAGCCGTGAAATCTCTCGAAAAATTAAATTGATACGAGGCAATAAATTCATATATATTTGCGATTAGACATCGTCCGTGCCGCGATTACCGTTGTAAACGCGAAGCGTCTGTCGAAGCGATGCGCGACACGAGGGAGACTGATCGTGCTCGACTCTAATTTTCTGTCTCTTCCTCCTCTTCACTTCTTCACTCTGAACCACTTCCTACGGTTACGGAGGTGGTAGTGCCTCCTTGAAAATCACGGTATTTTTTATATACTTCCGTTTTATAGAATTATAATGTAAAGTGAGAAGCAGTATTACTGGCAAAAAGACGTTAATAAAGTCTCTCGAAGATAAACAGATGAAATAAAGAATTTACAAATTTCACGAATGTTGTAATGCTTAATTAAATTTCAATTTCTTGTTTACATTATATCATATAGTTGTAATTGTTATACATTTATAAAAGAAACGCAAAATTTTATAAATTGCACAGTAGTGAAGCAAAATTGTTGCTTTATTATAATTTGTATTATCAAATACGGATCTTACTTTAATTTAATAAAGAATACATTTTCAATTTATTAAAATTGATAATTAATAATATATCGCGTAGTACAAGCTGAATTAATAGTGTTGATTATACTTTGAAAATAATTCTTTAAATACATTTTGAAATTAATCTGTAGAAAATGGAATTATTCTGATCTATATTTACAAATTTTATGTTTTCCGATTGATTATTTGTTTAATAAAAATCAATTTAATGAGGCACTATTATACAAATTCATTGAAGGATGATAAATTACTTAAGAGATTATGTAACATTTTACGATCAATAAATAAATTTTATTGCAGCATTGTTATAATTAACGGCAACTGGTGATAATTCTCCAAGCTATGATTTTTATTATATTTATAATTGTCTCTTACTTTATAAAAGTAAAATGAAGTTTATGTACCATGTTTATAAAACTATATGCATTTAACTATATCTGCCAGTTAATACTGATTCTCAAAATTGGAATAAGTTTTTGGAATAGAAATTGACAGAGTGGAATATATAACGTATTATCAATATTTATTTATTTCACTGATCATGACAAAGTAATAATTACGTAAAGCTGTTAAAAGTAAAACCCCGTTATCACTAGATTGTATATTATATTTACAAGTATAGTTTGCATTTGACAAAACTTTTTATATGACATATTTGTTTTCTTTTTTTAATATATATATTTTTTTTCTGTGGCGCGCAATCCTCGCTCATCGTACAAAGATCAGACGAGTAAAGCTAAGGTTTAGTTTTTGTTCTCTTTCCCTTTTTTTCGTTATCATTTAAATAAACAAACTGTAAGCGCCATCATTGCCATAAAAAAAGATTATTGTACCCAGAACCCCGTTCAGTGAAGTATTCCAAGTAAAATACTCTAGTTAACAATAAATTATTAAATATCTATTCACAAATGTATGTATAGGCTATCATTATTACTATCATCGTCGCCGGACACTGCCATTCTCGCCGTTATTCTCGTCGTTATCACTATTTTTACATACACACCACCTAGGGCTTACTAGGATTGTATTCGTGTGTGTTATCAATGTAGAGACCGGAAAGGACCCTGCACAATTTTTGTGGGTTTTATAGATTTTGGGCCCTTGGTGAAATTGACTGAAATTGTAGTATGTTATAATTCGACTCACTGGTTTCAAAAGTCTCAATAGACACAAAATTTGAAAATAATTAGTTTTTGCTACTGTCGTTTAAAATATTGTATGTTATTATTATGTAGTAATATTCTAAATCAGTTTTTTGTAATAAATAATGAAATTTTAGATGATGATATGCAATTTACTTATACATGTAAGAATGTTTTGTGTATATGTGTTTACTTGAGTGTGTGTTTGTGACAATGTGTGTAAGGAAAATGAATAAATATATAGCTCTTAAATTCCCAAGGAAAAATTTTTTATACATAATTATATATAATTATATGTAAAAAATGTTTTCTCGGGTTATGTTGGAATAAAGTATAATACACACTTATTTTCATTCATACACCTACTTACTCTTTCATACAAAACACATATACGCATAAAATCATATTTACAAACAAATTGCTTTATGTATGTGTATGCGCGCGCGCGTGTGTGTATGTGTGATATTTTTTATGATAATTTTTTATGATTTGTTCAATCTAAGATTACAAATATATTTATAAACTATTTTGGTAACTATTCATAAAATATTCAAATAATTAGTATAAATATTTTGTAAATCTTTTAAATCTTGTGTGATATCTGGATATACATAAAATGTTCTAAATATATAACATATACATTCTCATAGATGAGTAAATCGCATATTATCATCACAAATCTCACGTTTTCTTTCAAAAAATTAATTTGGAAATTTACTAAAATAATGATAAAATACAACATTTCAAAAGGCTGTAGCGAAAAAACTAGTCATTTTCAAACTTTGTGCCCATGGTGATTTTGGATCAGTGAGTCAAGAATTATAACATACTACAATTTTAGCCAATTTCATGATGAGCCAAAATCTATAAGAATTGTGTAGGATTCTTTACGAGATTTTATGGTGAATTTTAAGAATTGCGGAATATTGAAACGCGTATTGAGATGATAGTCACTATCGCCATAAACATGCATGGTATACTTTATCACAAGTAATTGTCGATACTATAAAAGTTCACCATAAAATCTAATTTTGATAATTTATAATATTATAAGAGAACAAATATAATTCTAATTATTAACAACAAACAATTATCTGTGATATTAAATAAACCAAGTGTTACAAATTGAATTCTCTCTATCTTTTCGGATGAGATATTGAACATCGTTTTATGAATCATCTCGAGCGAGTTACACAAATAGTTAACTAATCGTATGGTTAGCTAATTTATTTATGATAGTCAATATGCAGAAAATAATATTCCACGCATAGAATGTACAAAGATATTATTTTAAATATAATGTCATTTAATTTCAAATTTTATCTCTTTTTGGATCATATTCTTAGTTATGATAAAATTGGAAAATAAAGGCTTAACTTTTAAACACAGCATGTGATTTAGGAGATCCTCCTGAAAAAACTTTACTTCCTTGCCATTTTATTCTAGTTGAGCAATGAAGTTGGTCAACTATAACAATCAATAGGGGACCCTTTAAACTTTTTGCCCATCTACTCCGAACCTTCTTTTTCATTTCGTCTTCATATAGCAAACGATTAAAATTTCAAGAGGATTTCCAATTAAGGGTTTAAACATTGGAAAGGATTTGTGTTTAAAAGTTAATCACCAACGATTAATATTGACCAATTAGATGTAACTTTTCTCTTGATTCTTTTAACATAGACGCTTGCCAAAATCGTATTGACATCTAACAAGCATCAGAACCTCTTGGAGGTTCGACGGTGACATAAAACGAAAATGACCACATGGTTATAATCAATTGTTACGCTTTAAAATTTAATGTATAATTGCGCAGCTAATCGTTTTGCTTCATTCGGACACGTAAGAGTAAATGTTCACACACGCACGTTTGTACGCGTGTATGTATATTCCATAATATAAATCTTCTTATTTGTTTGTTGTGTGTGTGTGTATATGTGTGTGTGTGTGTGTATGTGTGTGTGTGTGTATGTGTGTGTATTTTCTATTTCGCGCTTGAAGATGATGTTTCGAAGTCTCGCCTTTGGAACCTCATCTTATCGGAAATGTAGCGCGACAACACTCTGCACTATGTATACATTAAGTAACTTTCCGGCCGTTCTTATCATCGACGAATGCGATGCTAACTGATTGTTCGGAAATTCAATAAGAGACACCGCAAGGGTCAAATTTACTGGAGGAGAGTGTTTTACAAAAGCTCATTCACGAGATGGACCCGTAAAAAATCAGAGTCTCTTTACGATAGAAATGATCACTGAAAAGACCTGCAACTGTAATTGCAATTGTAAGTCCGACCCTGAACACTGCGAAAATGCGTGTCTTTGAGAGATATATGATGCTTCTCTAATTGTCACTGGATATTGCAGAATTCAATTTGGACGAATCAATTCTTACATTCGGTATAAGCGTTATTATACAATTATATGGTGTTTCTTCTACAATCCCATTCTATATCGCACTCCTCGCATAGAATATGACTTTCTTGTAATCTTTATATACACGTCTCTACCTCTCATTATAGACTTTGCTAGTTAATCGCTCACTAATTAATTGCTTTACAACTACGATATTCGACTGACTTGCAATGATGATCGCCGTTGTTGCGAACGCGCGACCGCATTCATACATTCGGTCTACACTCTCTCCGAGTGTCCTCTTCATTTCATTCTATTTCGATTAGCTCGCCATACAAAAAGCACGCACGCTCGCACCGCAATCGTGAGACTGACAGTTTGGTTTGTGTACTTTTCCTCTTTTCCTTTGTTAAAAAATTCTGGAGGTTGGGACAGATTGGACTGGAGGATAGAAACATTGTTGGATGATCAAAATCTTTTTTTGAGAGACACCGATAAAAAACGGGGAAAGAGACGCGCGTTAAATATTAGTGTTACAAAATGTTGCATAGGATGTTTTTTTTTAAACGATGGTTCAACAATTTATCGCTATTTTTCTCTTTACTTTTTCTTTCTATTTTGTATTTTTTTGATTGAATGACAGTTTCATTTTCGGAGTTTTAAAAAACAAGTTTATATCGATGTTTGGTATTGACGTAAAACTTATGCTCATTCAGCTATATGAAAGTAATTCACATTCTCATTAGAATTAAAAGTATGATAGAATATTGACAGAGACACTCGCGACATAGTACATAAAAGGATATTATCAACAATTTGATTTATTAATTTAATCAATGTTTTTCTTCTAATATATAATTTAATAAATTTTCCAGTCTTAATGACGCTTCTTCGCGCGTTTCTGGCAGAGTTTCTCCAAAATAACTATCGACGAAAAAGAAAGAAACGCGACTGAATCACCGATTACCCTGCCCTAATCCGTAATCTTTAAAGAATGTTAAAAATGTTAACGTTATGAATATACATTTAAGTGTAAATATAGATCACTTTGCGTTGCGGCTGGGAAAGGAAATTGGCAAAGCATTCACATTCTCGCAACATATTTTTCTATTTTCATAGTTCTCTCGCTCGTTTTCTCTCATTCTCACTTTCTTTATTTTTGCTATTTACAAACGTGTGACTTAAATAACATTCGTTAACATTTTCATTCTGCTTTTTTTTACTCTCATTCTCTTCGCGCTTCGTCTTTCTTTCTCTCTCTCTTTCTCTCACACTTTTTCTCTCTTTCGTTTTTACCTAAAATAATTATTTTAATTTAAAATGTATCGCTCTAAACGCGTTCGAAGGGCAGACTAATTCATCTTTTTTTACTAATTCGCGATTTTCTCGTGTTACACAATGGGTCAAAATCGGAATAGACCGCGTAACGACGTTTGTACAAATAACAATTTTATTATCATAAGGTTAACGCTTTTAAAATAATGAATAAAAGAAAATAGAAGAAGAAAAAATGCAATTGCATTTTTGTATCGTCGCAATATAAATTTTTTTCTCAATCGACATAATATTATGTAGAAATAATATTATGAAATAATTGGCGAGGAAAACGCTTTGTTAATTCGAGATGAATTTCTTCAGTCTTCTGCCACTATATAATTCTGATCCACTGTGTATCGTAGTTTTATACATATATGTTTATGTCTGTCGGTTCCATCACTGCCGAACGAGAACTGTCAGTATCGTTCAATCTGTTGTGAACTTGTCTGGCTTATAAAGAGGGAGCTGGGCGGTACAAAGGGCTGCCCTTGATAGGAAGCACATGAGCCTCGGAATTGAATACCCAGTCGTCTAAACTTATGAGATCGTCGTCGCTGAAGAGCAAATACAGATACTGGAAAAAGATAAAATATTTTCACATTTCATGTTTTCGTACGTATTATTATACTTTCGTAACATATATACGTATATTTTTATTAGCTTTTCTCTCTTCTTTCCGCGTCATTTACTGTTTAAATCTTAAATAATATTCTTTATTGGAATGTTTCCTTATCAAATATTATATCTATTTCTTTTGCCTTTATAAAGTATTATTGTGATATCATAAAGTTTACAGGAAAAAAAAACATTACATCGTTGTAATTGTATCATAAAGTTTACAAAGAAAGAAAATATACAGAATGGATAGAAAACAAAAAGAAAGAATTATGTAATATATAGTAGTACTAATTAAATCGCAATGTTGCACTATGTTAAATATAAATTTATGAGATACTGCTGTCGAAAAAAAAACATAAATATTAAACGTTTAAATGGTCCGGTTGCACTAATGTTATTTTGGCTTCAAGCGAGATTTAAGCATCTATCTTTATCTTTCTTTCTAAATAAATAAATAAAGATAGATACATATTTAAGTCTCGCTTAAAACTAAAATAACGTTGGTGCAATCGGGCCTAAGTCATTTTTTATGAGAAGTAGTGTAAATCGAATTGAAACGGTGCTTTGTTTCTCCTTACCTTCAACGTCTCAGCAAAGAAGTAACTTTGTTGGACGTCATCTTTCGCCGAGTCGACTAGGTAAACATTGTTAAGTCCCGTAAATCCTCCGGGAACCCGACAATGTTTTTCTAATGCTTGAACTGCCTCCCAACCCCATTCGCGATATTTTGGATCCTTTGTTAACCGCCACATTATGAAATAGGATTCGAATGTCTGTGGAGAAGTATATCTTGTTTTATCATTCAGTAAATCATACTGATCTTATAAAGATCGATGTTGAATAAAATGAAGAATTACACTGGAAAAAATGTCTTGTTGCATCATTTAGAAATCTGGTAGATTCAACCAATACGTCGGTTAAAAAATGGACGAATCAGAAATCTTGTAGAAATTACCAGATTATAATAAAATCTACCAAACGTTCTGATTATAATAACCAGAGTCCTATTATAATAACCACAAATTCTGCTTGGTTTCATCAGAAACACTCAATCATACAAGTTTTGTTAATATAATCAGATCATTTTTCTCAGTGTATGTAGTTTTCAATACATTTTATGATTTCTGTTAAGTTTACAAACTTAATAACTAAAATAACTATAATAAATTTATTACTTAATAACTAAAAAGAGGAATGTACAATACTTAATTTGCAAAAATATGAAGAATTTAAATTTGTCTATATTATACTTTTTCGTTTATAAAAACCTTTGTAAAATAACTTTTCAGTATGAACCTCTCTTACTCTTTCTCTTTTTCTTTTACGAAGGAATATAGTGATAGTGATGCTTTATCAATTTATTTATTTTTGCAGAATGTGAGCGACTTACCTCAGGTCGTAGAATGTAATATTTTTCGCCGTTCTTTAAGCTCCTGGCTTCGTTGCCTTCGATAAAGTGAAAAGCTTCAGGGCCGAGTTTCGTAGCGCTTCTGTCATAGGATTCGTGACACGTGTTGGTCAAACCAGCGGCAATGTTCATGTATTTTTCAGACAATTCGTTTTCCAGAGTTTTAGCCCCCAGAGCGAACATACCGCCTACAAAGCATGCCATGATAACGTTATTGACAAGTTTCTTCTTTTGTTAAATTGGTCGCTTTTTATACATGGATGAAAAGAAATACAGTAACTTTGTCTCGGAATGATAAAGCTTTAATTGAGTAAATTCTGTTTATAAGTAATATCATAAATTTTAACGGTAATCAGTTAATGGAATATTTGTATATAGATTATTTAGCTACATGTTCGAGTATCGATGTCGCTCGAGTTCGATGATTACGATGTAAAAATAATAGTAATTATATTAATGCGTATAATAACTTACCGGCGAAACAAGCTAAATGACCCATTTTGTGCTCGAGCCTGTCGTATTTTAAATCCGACACGTACACAAGTTTGCCAGGGGATGTCTTGATCATGTGCTCGGTTATAGCGGCTATTGCGTCGTCGTACATTTCACGTGCCTCGACGTCCTCCTTGCCCGACTGGATCCAAGCTTTCAGTAGGTACTCATAGAAACTGTCGCCGAGCCCACCGAGCGACATATGATCTGCAATTCCCACAGAAATATTTCTGTTGTAAATAAATTTCATGCGAATTCCAAACGAGTTCACGACATATTTCTCTGGAAATCATTAAGTTCGCCATATCTTTTTTTCATCTACAAATTTTTAGCAAACTTTATTTCTGATATAATTTCTAGATGAATATATCAGACAGCTAATAGCTTTTGTATTGTGAGCAATTAAAGAATTAAAGGCTTTTCGTTTTTAAATTGACAAAAAAGGAACTCCACTTGGATTTAATTAAAAAATAAGGGGATGAAAAGAAAGATAGGATAGATAAATATGAAGAATCTGGGGTACTATATCGTCTTATTATATTAATTTCTTTTTAGATTAAAGAAAAAAAGTAGATTGCATTTCTTTTAAAATATTATTAGAATACATTGACAATTGATAATTAAATAAAATAGTAGTCTGTATAATAATTTGTGTCAATATCGATATATTTGTGAATAAATTATAATTTATCTACATAATAATTAAGCTTGACTTTATTTTAGATCTTGAAATAATCAATTTGGTTTAAGTAAAAATTAAAAGATTTAAAATAAATTAAAATTTATATACTTCGATATGGGTTATATTAGAAAGAATTTTAGAATACAAATAATAAGATTTGTTTTCCTATATTCAAAAATTTCTAATACAGAAATTGCTCTTGTTTTCTATTCCTCTTATGTTAAAGCGAAATTAAAGACATGCGGGCGATTTCGTTTTGCAAGATAAAACGGCTGTTCGACTGTTTTTAAAAAGAAGTATCACTTTAAAACGGATAGCAACGGTAATCGTTGCGAGATAAAGGAATGCTGGAAGAATCTTTTCCCGGAAAGGAGAAGTTTGTTCTTCGCGCTACAGGTCTACTTCGATCACGTTTGAGGGAGGCGAAACAAAGGGCACATTTCTTGATTTCTGCTGGGTTAATTCCTAGATGCCTTGGGCTAGCTAAAAGCACAGTTCCCGTTTTATGTGAGATCTGCGATGAAAGGACGTACGGTCCCGCTTTATCTCTTTGTTCACTACTTCCTCGGGAATATAGTAAGAATGTTACCGTGCGAAAATACATGAAGATGAGATTAGGCTTTCATTAAATGAATGTTAGTTATAATTTGAAGACATAACGTTTTAAATATTTAAAATATTAATATTTAAAATATAACGTTTTAAATATTGATTTTTATTCGCAAAGAGGCAATATGTTACATTTTATTAAAAAAAACCAATAATATATTGATTTTTATTGTTACATTCCAAAGAAGTGCTCGAACGAACAAAATTAATAATGTTGTTCAGAAAGATATAACAATGTACCAACAAATTATATATTAATGTGACAATAAATTTTATCAGAGAAATTGCATTAAATAAAGTTAGTTATTATATATCAAATATTTGGTATTATATTTCAAGTATCATATTAATTATAAATGAGAATTGTCTGGTTTATTATTATATATATTTATTTAAATGTGTTTAAATCACATCATTACATCAAAACGTTAGTTTTGTTCGAGTTTGTTTTTTTTCTTGGTATACTTATAATATAGGTGTCCACCAGTGCGAAACCGTGAAAAATGTGGGAAGGATGTGCGAGGATGAGACTAGATACCGAACGGTTTGGATGATATATATCCCCGAGGATCTCGTCATACATGCAATGAGAAGGTACGCAGGCGCAAGGGATTTAGGACTCGAGGCAGAGGATGATAAATGCGATATTCAAGATCGGCTATGGCGAAAACGGCGTCGACGCCGCGGCGGAGCATCTTTTCGCGAAGCGACATGAGCCGACGTTTGCGATGCAAAATGGCGAATAAAAAAGCAGGGCGATCGAAGTTGCGCGGATTTTCCACTTCGCGGCTGTGTGAAAACTATTTTTACAGGTAATTGATAGCCGTTAGATTAAAAATCTATTTCGCTCAAAATGTACTACGCTCAAAGATTTATTAAATGTAAAATTATAGCAATATGTCACTAGATTTATATTGGTCCGATATAGCTTGGATGAAAACATTCAACAATTTTTTTTTTTTCATAAACCTTTGATCGTGAATTCAAACGCATATGAATGTGAAATTTTGCGGCCTCAGACGTCTACGTGAAAATAATAGAGGAAAGTCGTCAAACCTTCTGTTTTAGAATTAAATTTCTTAAACAAAAGTAAAAATAAAACTTTGAAAACATAAATACAAACTAGAAAGTATCTTCTATCATGTGATGTAGCAATTTTTATAATATAGTTTCGAGTTTTGCAGTAAGTTTTTCGTAAGATGAGCAAAAATGAGCGTCTGACCAAATAAGCCTCAAAACTAACACTATAGGCTGCTTTATGTAATGCTACATTTTTCTTTTCCTTTAATATGAGTCATTTGTACAAAATATTTACAAAAATTAACGTATTTGAAGCCTTTTACATTGATGTAAAATGCTTTTTGTCGATTTATATAAATATCTTATATTGTAAGATGCAACAGCAACATGTGCGACAATATAATATGTTTACAAAATCTGTGTATAAAAAAAATTACCACTCCTTATATTTCGGAAACGGTTTAAAATTATAAAACCGCGAAATATATCATTCGATTATTTCAAAGAGCCATTCTTTTAAGGGGATGGAGGAGGTTGCTCACCTTCCTCTCCCAAGGGATGCCCTAGGAGTATCTAACTCAAATATTTCAAAACCACCCCATATTGTAATATATTGTTTGAAAGAACATAAGAAAAGAAAATTTTTAGTTCAAAGCGGAGATTGATTCGATGACCTGTTCGGGAGTTATTTAGCGTCAAAGCTCAAAAAATTCAATTTGCAAAAAAACTCATTCGGAAAATTTTAAAAAACATTTGAAATATGAAAGTGCGTTCGTCTTTTTAAATTCTTTCCATTATAGACGTATGAGACCGCATAGAGCCGTTTTTAGTAGATTTTATATAAAAAAAAGCCATTGAATGTATGAATTAGGTTTCTTCTTTAATTATCTAAGCAGATCATGTTTTTATTAATAAAATATTAATAAAGTGTTTTTGAGAATAAGAGAGTGTCGTTTAGAAAAATAAGAGGAGACCTATGTCAATATTGGCGACTTTTCTCTAATAATGAAAATAAAACATCTTCAATTCTATGACGTAGAAAAGAATATACAAAGCGGAGAGAGAATGGAAACGCTATATATGTACACATATACATCGGAAATATATTCCTTTTCATTGAATGATTCGTAAATAATTTTATAAATAAATTACGGTTGCCTGGATGTATATATATATATTTGCGAATATTAAAAAAAGGAGATAATTATAAATATAACGATTACTCAGATTCTACTTACGTTGACCCCACTTTCCTGTTCTCGGGTGGATGTAATTTGGATAAAGGCCCTTTGGTTTGTCCAAACTTTTCAGGACCTTTCTTACGTTCTCAACTTTGCTCTTGAACACAGGATTATTCGTTATATCGCTCAAGTAGGTAAACTCAAGATGCATCGTCCCGATTTCGGATAAAATACTACAGCCGCTGCTCGCCCAACCGTAATTCTTGCTGGCCTGAAAAATAAGCGCAAGTTTCTAGCTAGAACAGATCGCGAGATATAAAATGTTCAAAGTAATAAATGGATAGGTCAAGTATGATAACATTCTAGAAAATTATAGTATTTAGAAAGTAATGGAGTAGTATGAAACATTTTGCTATAAAGAGAGAAAGAAGATACAGTAAAAATTATCATTTAATGTCAATTTTTTTGTGACTTCATATACAATATGATTTTATTAATTCTTATAATAACTCCAACGTATATTTAAAAAATCTGAAACATATAGTTTTAATTTATATTTCGCAAGAAAATTTATTTGACTCCATTTTTTTTTTAGAATTTATGAAAAGCAAATATAGATCGTAACACAAACAGTATAATTTATAAGAGCAGATAAAATATGCTAATTCTTTATGAAAAGGATCAGAATATTAAGAATAATATGTGGAAATTTTGGAGAATGAAATTTGATGTGGTTTTAAATAATCAAAAGCCATTGTTGAAGCGTAGAAAATACAAAGAAACGAAGACACTCGGTAATCTGTTCATCCGATATCGTCTGAATACTGTAACGAGAATTTGGGTAGATAAAGATCAGGTAGGAGAAGCATAATCGCTTTATAATTTAATCTAGTCAATTAACCTGCCCGCCATAATTTCATCGCGGTAAGATAGACTAGTATGCGAGCGAGTAGCGCTTGCAATGCAATGTATCTTCTGTATAAACGGAAAAAGAGAATAGAAAATTTTCATTGCAACGTATATGCTGTTCAACAGCAAGTTGTTGAATATATATTAAAAATTGTTACGTACATAATTGACGTACGCGTAACAAACAACAAATTTTTGTAATTTTTATTGCAATTGTTAGTGCAATTTTATAAATTGACAGCTGCAAGAGCATTAAAAAATCATTGCGTATTATTTTTTTATATCTAAATGAAAGGATATGGATAGAAAGAGAATGCATTTCAAATAAAGCAGATCAAAATAATAAAATATGTGAAATTTTTTGAGCTAACATTTTTCACGTCATTCCAAAATAAAAAATTATGATGTGCAATACGAAGATAGACGCTCGATAATTAGTTGCGCCTTGAAAACACGAATTATGAAGTCATCAAACGGATCGAGTCAATCGGTATACAACTTTGCATTGTGATTAAATCCGAGTTCTTTTCATTTCTTCGTTTTTTTCATATTCTCGACACGTGCGCGCGAACTAATTTCTTCACATATCAGATTCGATTGTTACTGTACGTCATTTACTGTGCTTTCAATTTATATACAGTTATAAATTATCTAACTAGAATATGTGAGGCAATTTTATATATGAAAGCATTTCAATTATAACTTTTTTCTTTTTCACGCTACGATCATAAAAAATGTTTTACTTGTGCTAGTTTCATCAATGGACATCTTTTCCAGTGTAATAATAAAGATAATAAACAAAGATAATGATATCACATGATAATATATTTTGCGGATAAGTATTTTTTTAATTATTTGCAACATTCTTTACATTATTATAATTTTATCGGATAATGATTGGTTATTTTATTTGTTCTACAGTTTTTAGGTAGCATTTTATCATTAATTAAATATGATATATTGTCAACATTTCAATCTAAATTGTTGACATTAAAATAAAAAAATGAGTTTTTTTAAAATTAAAATTAATCGACCGTTTTTTTACGGGAAACCTTTCTTTTTGTTTAACTTGTAAATAATCGCTTGAAGTTATTTTATACCGAATAATTGATATAAATGAATATAAAAGAAGATGTAACATATATGTATGAACGAATATATCGTCCATCGTAGGAGAAGCCAAAAGCTGTATCTGCCTTTTGCGGCCTCATTATCCATCCAATTAAGAATTTGCATATTAATCGTACGCCGCTATTTCGACAGACGTGACTTGATGGAATCGTTTCAATTAAAGCGCAACATCATTGCCACATACGATGCTTAACAAGAAACGTGCAAGAAACACCACGCCCTGGAGTTTTTTTAAGTTACAGTCATGCGAGCAAGAAATATGCGTAATTGTATTTCGTATCGCGTGTTTCATTCGTTAGAAGCAGATGAACAGATCGTTCGCTGATGAGAATTAGAGTAAGCGGATTTACACAAACATGTACAACTTTTCATCAATTTTGTTACAATTTTCTAATTATTTAGAAAGTGTGACATATTATATATAGATTATTTTATTAAACATATATATAACAAAATGTAAGAAAAAATATAGCAAAATTTAGTAATAATATAATATTTCAAAAACTTTATTTGTTTGTTGTAAACATTAAGATATATTTTATTTAAATTAAAATATTAAACTAAAGAAGAAGATTTTATAAAAACTTAAATCAATATATTTCCAGTAACTAAAATATGAAATAATCATTGGTGTAATCTCTAGAATCGCGTTGTTTGGATGCATAAATGATCGTTATATAACTTGAGAATTTTTCTTTACTAGAAGTTTAATCATTCTTTTTTTTTGTCATAACTTTTAACTTTCAACATTAAACATCTTGGTAATAAAAGAGTTATCTCAGGAAGAATTTTTTCTTTTGATTTGACTTTCTTTGATTTTAGTCCCATTAAAATGTATATGCGATTTTGATGCAACCTGTATAAATATACGATATTACGTATCAGTAATTTCTTATTTTGTTCCTTTATTTCAGTGCAGTAAATGAGTAGGATCTTTTTTTCGGGGGGGG
>QKQZ01003522.1:0-12815 GCA_003595255.1 Solenopsis fugax | reverse complement strand
TATATATATATATATATATATTATATTATAAATATAAATAACATCTACTCTCTCTGTACTAATTATTAAATATATTATTATAACGATTAGAGAGACGTAAAACGCATAAACGCACGATGACCGATTTATGCCTCGAAAACGTAAAAAAAAGCGCAAGGAATTCCAAATCCGAAGAATCTCGGGGCCCGAGTCGACGATCCATAGAAAAAGCAGCGCGTAAACCGTGGATTGGTTGTTCACCGGGGAGCAGTGCCGCTCTCGAATCCTTTCGTTCTCGAAATTCCACGTCGTTCAGAGATTCGCGTCCTTTACGAGCGTCGAAGGTAAAGCCGTCGGTCGAAACAATACGGGGGACGATCAGCTTTTCGTTTGTTTACTCGAACGTCACTATCGGCGAATCGCGCGTGGTTTCGTTTTTTTTAACATTTTTTTTTTTAAGAGAAAGCTCCTCGTCATCCCTTTTATTAGAAGATCAAAGTGTACAACGGACTTGTGATAAGAGAAACGACTTGTCAAAAATGATATTTTATTTTTACGTTGCTGTCATTACAACATTGTAAGTTAAATTTGTTTTTTTTTATTTTTTTTTAATGAGGCAAATTGAGATTTTATTTTACAATAATTGCTCAAGGTTAGATTGCCGAATTATAGCGAACGATTGGAATACCACCGTGCTCTCTCTGATTAAAAGTTCGAGTCGGCCTGCAATTTGTATAAATAGTGGCGATCGGTGTAAATAATTATTAAACGTGTAATAAGAACGAGAAAATTTGCAATCAACTCGCGCGAGTTATTTTAAGGAGCAGAGGGATTTGCTATCGCGAATGCTGCACGTAACACAATAGAGGCGATCTAAAGAGAAAAACCTGACGTCCGGGATAGAAGATAACGGTGATTTAAGACGAAATCGCGCGATGCCCGCGGAAGGACGTAGCGCGGCGGTTTTTTTTTTTTTTTTAAAGAGAACGTCTCCGAGAATGGGATTCTCCTGTGATGTCCGAGAATGGGAGGCCGTTATCGTTTGCACGCACTGCGACAATGCGAATGCGCCGCACGTCCGCACGTTGTACGGTCGCAGCGACAATCGAAAGATCGTCTCGATACTCAGCGCAATGCACCTTGGCGTTTAACGTCGATCATCTCGTTGTGCAATCGACGATCGGCTTCTCATTGGTATTCGAAGCCACTCTGTCGTAATTCGACTAATCGCTGTCACGTCTCCTACGCGTTTTCGATCCTGCAGTAGCGTCGAGTATCGTAAAATGAGAAAGACACGAATGGATCTTCTAAGTCGATCTCTCGTTTCAAATAATTTGTTGCCGTTGTTCAGTAATTGCGAGAAGGTAAGTCAACAGCGATCAGAAGTAGCAAATACAACGTTAAATATACAACGGTTGAATTACGATATATTATTTATAGACATATCAAAACAATCAATTTTATACGGCTGGTGTTCATCCGGTATTCGCCAAGCCAAAATATTTCAAAGTTCTTGAACTGCCTATCAACTTTTTACCTTTTTTTTAAATAGCCAACATTGATTTTGATTTTATAAAATTTATGATTTATGCAAAAGCACGAATAAAACGTAATGTGATTATTAAACATGATAATAAACGTGTTGATTATTAAACATGATATCTAAATATATTGACTAAAACGAGAGATATAACAGACACATCGACTTTTGGAAGTCCTAATCAGCTTTGCTCTATTTTGCGATACCCGTTAAGCGGGCTAGCTCGTCGTTGTAATATGTCTGTACATCCGAATCGATTACAAAGGAGCGAAGTGTTCTGAAATCCGAAAGCAATAATCGAGCAGAGCTGTGAGTGCAACTATCGCGGATGAAACTAATCGATTCGGCTGTTCTAATAAACTACCGCGGTCGGCCAAGACTTCCATTTTTCCAAAAATTGCCATTGGCAGACACTTTAACCCAGTGCAAAATTCCCGACGAAGAATTTTCGAGCTATTCAAAATGAATAGTTCGAAAATTGGAGGTCATTTCAGGATCGTGTTATCGAGTGTAACGGGTCTGACGATTATTGTTCATCATACTTTAAGCGAGAACCAGAAACCTATTTCTATAATTTGGTAGACGGAATGACGTGTAGATGTTTTATTTAATTAATATGTTGATCGGAGAACTCTTGTCACAGTGATAACAAAATCGTCTTGAAAAACGGCGAGATAAATATTTTCCACAAATCTTTATTATTTTATTTACTTGTTACTCATTACACAGAACCCTTAATTCGTTTACACATGTTGATTTTAATAAATCTTGTTCAGATATCGTTCCGTTAATAGAAAAAAAGCAGCACATCTCAAAATTAGCATTTTTTTAAATTCTGAATTAGATCAGTGTTTTAATTAAGATAGTGAATACATATGCATAATTTCATTTTCTTTCCATTTTATATTTTTATACACATACACACAAAATTATAATATATTTTTAAAAACTGAATTTTCAAAGATCGATCCTAGTATAGCATAAATTTTATCCCTCGTCAAAGATATGATGCTTTTTCATACAATTGATTGTTATGACACTTTTCTAATAAATTTTCCACAAAAAAAAAACAAAATCTCTAGGATCGATTTTTTTTCATTATTTCAAAAATGCTAATTTTTTATTTGTGTCACTTTTATCAACGGAATGATACGTCTGGCGAACATGTACATATATTTACTTTGTTCCAACCTGTTTATATTCAGCGCTAAATATGGTTCCCTCAATCCTGAATTTCATTCACTATGGAAAACAAAGCAGATGTGAAATGGAAATTGCCATATTTAGCGCTAAATGTATGAAAACGAGCCAATGTTCCGATGCAAAAGTAGAAATTGATCGATATGTACAGATACGCAATTGAACAGGCAAGTGGATGAAGAAGGCTTGTCACATTCTTACGCACGTTAAGTTATTTGTATGAATAAATGTTATTCCCTATTGTATCATACGTATCAATACGTAAAATGTATTATCAATTTAGTGCTGTGATGGTTCTTAGTGAAGTTAGCCTGTGGATACGAAGAGTCCATGTACGATATTAAGTCACCTTAATGCGAACGTATTAATTTAACGCTAAAATCTGTAATCACGAGGCGTCATTAAATCAAACATTTTCTTCGTCCATCTGCTCTTTCAATTTAACGATTCGATCGTGTATGATCCATCGAGATTTTGAGACACAGCTACAGTCAAAGACTTTCGCCCGATTGAAATCGCGTCTCAGTTCCCTCGAATCTTCGGGAATTTGCTCAATCCCTCGCATAATTTTCGTGGCTTCCTTCGGGGCGTTACGCACGGTCTTGTGCACAAAGCGACGCGAGCATCATCGTCAACGAGAAAATGGGAAAAGCAATAAAAAATGAGTAAAAAAAAAAGGGAAAAGAAAACGAAGGGAAAGACGATCGGTTCAGACGTGGGCTGCGCGCGTCAAAAGCGAATCTAACTTTTTAACACGAGAATCGTGATATTCCGTGACTTGTATTGTATATTGTACACTCCTTAGATTCTTTGTCCTTCGCCCCGACTCCAACCTTGCTCCATCATCAAAGTCCCTCCGCAAAATCCACGTGATTAAGAATTATATATATATATATATTAATTTAAAAATAATACAACAACACTGTGTATACCCTCATTTCTCACGCTCCGAGTAATAAATAAACTTAATTGCACGATGAACTTATCGTTGCACATTATATCGCGCGCGCGGATATCTGCGCAAAATAGAGCCACAATATTATTCCTTGACGAACGTCGTCCGCACGTCACCCCCGTTCGCGATTGGCAGTGTGCTTATCAACTTCCGTGCAATTTTCTCTTTTACGCTCCACACGAAACACCAATTGCGCCAGTTCTATTGGATAAAAAGTGTCATAACATAAATTTTTTATATCTTTATACATTGCTCGTTAATAACTTTGACGTTAATAATAGGCAAGTAAGACAGGAACAGTAACCTCGCTTTACTATCGTTTCAGAAAATCGGTCACCGTGTGGCTATTTTTCCGCGTAGCGGACGACGATGATTAGCATTGAAACAGACGTTGTTTGCGTACGAATGTAACCAGTCGACCGATACGCGTTTTAACGAAGAAACTTTTGATTCCGCCGCCTCTTTAATGAAAGAAACCGTTTTCATTTCTGCCAGAAGATAAGCGCGCAAGAACGCGCTTCGGTGGCGCAGGAATTTTAATCTTTCGGCCGATCGGTCAGACGATTGTAATAATTACGGTTTGCTCGTGTGAAGATACGGCGATGCGTTCTTTCTCGACCGCAAAATAAAGCAATGAAAACGTGAGGGGCAGCGAACGTTTTTGAAATACGCGTAAGAGGAAGCACATATAAATTTAATAAAAAAATAAAAATATATATCTATCTGTTTCGGATTATTATAAATTCATATTATATGAATTCACGAGAATTTACAAAATTTACGTGACATTTTAATTTAAGTATTTCGCAAGACTTGTATTTATATCAGACGACTCATGACGATGTGTTACACGAGAACATCGTGTCCCATGAGCGGTGCAAATTGATGAGATATCGATATAATTAGCGGCATACGTCTTTTTTTTTTTAATGAAGGGTTTCCCCGATGAATTCGCATTTCCGTCGTGCTATGGCGCAAAGGTAAATTCCGATGATTACGTAGATAAAAAGTTAATGAATACGGCCTCGTTTGAAGCAAGCAGACTAACGATTCCTTGCAGCGAGACAATTAGGGGTATTACATAGGTAATTAGGCGGCCGTGCATAAGTTTCGTCACATTATAACTCAAACTGTTGTCGCTTTTACGTATGCCATGCGACGTAACTCCTAAGTACGAATAATCATAATATTTTGCAATATAACTGTCAAACAAAAATAAAACGATGTCGAATGCCGATAACGGAGTAAAATTGTTAGAGAATGTTATTGCGTTTTTTAAGTTTGATTATTTTTATAAAATATATATTTCACGTATACTGCTGGCACGTTAAAAAAAAGTCAATTTCGAAGTTTTCTGTTTGGCCTTCGAATTACGTGATTGTGTCTTCACAGAAGGACCTCGGGTGGTCCTTCACAGAAAATAAATTGTGGTGAGGAAAAATTCCTTTTGTCAACCGCGTGTTTATTCCGACATCGTTGTCAGAAATGGATCGACCGATCGTGATTCCTCGATTATCCTGGTAATTTGGAACGCTCGCGTTTTGCGACGACTTTACGTGTCACGTAAGCGCTTTTGCCGAACAACGAGTAAATTAATATAAACGGAGCAAGATTAGGAAGGGCGGAGAAAAGGACGATTGCAGCGGCGGCGCGGCGACTCGATTTCACGACGAGTAATCGAAGAGACTTTCGTGTCGCAGTACGCTAAACCGCGTCAACGAGGAGAGTCACCCGAAGCAGCAAGCCGAACACGAATGCGAATGACTGTATTACAATAATAAGTTGATTGCCGATGCTGAATATTGCGTTTTATAGAGTCATAACGCACGCGTTTGTCGCGATAGTAAAAGTCACGCACGAACGGGACGGATGGATTTATGAGAGAATTAAGAGTCAGACAATTAATTCCCGGGAACAATTAAGGATCACTTAGTAATTTCCTGCGTGCCGCAACGTGCTATACGTTCGTTATATCATGAAATCGCTTCCGTTCAATCTAATTCATTCATCCATCAAAATACCGAAGTTACAGCCGTAAAAGAGCGTCATTTGTGGTTGATGCGCGGTATTCGTCGCACTCTGTGCGACAGACGGGCAGCGAAAGGGTTAACGACCATCCGAACGAAGGGAAAAGGCGGAAGGTGCACTATCGCACATCGTCCGATTTTTATAAGATCCTGCCTCTCGATTTCATCAGAACGCCATTAATGAGCTCGTAAGTAATCGACGCGATCACGAAGGCAATGCGTCTTACGCCACATCGGATCGATCGAATCTACACGTAACGTAATAAGGAACCTTGGGCAATTATTAACGTTTACCGTGATATCCCTGCGCGCACTTAATAATTTATATCTTCGTAACGTGCGTAACTCGAAAGGATTCGATCAAACTCATTTTGCTCTCATATCGCGAAATCGACTGGTTTGCTTATTGCTTTTCAATGGGCAAGGCATTTAAATTTGCACAGTACCAATTTTTGTAGCTGCGCAGTCGCTGATAGATCCCTAGAGTACAAGTTTTAAGGCCTTACCACACCTCAGTGCGGTCTACGATTATCGAGTGTATGGGAGGCAGCGAGGGGAGGAAGAAGGATTAGTCAGTACCAAGCAATGGAGCGTGTTACCGTTAAAAGAGCTCGGTTTAATATCGTTTATAAATTATTCTGCGCGGAGATAGCCATCAGCATGCAAATTGATTCTCTCAGGACCTCGGGCTTCCTGTTGAGAGGACTCGGTATCTTTTCTAGATTCTCACCCGAGCCATTTTTCTACGAAAGCCAATGCGGAAAGTACTCGGAGAACTCTTACCAACGCGCAATTTCTCAGTCGTTTCAATCGGACATGTCAAAGAATTTCAGTCACAGAATGTCAGTCGCGCTGTCGCAATCAGAATAATTTCCTCTTTTCATTTCTATTCGCGTTCGAACTTATGCTAAAACGCTTAAGAGGTGTGTTAATTTCGCAGCTCTTGAATATCATTTTCAAGAAAAGAAAAACTCAATAGGATTCAACTCTCAGGATATTTCTATTATAACAATTACGTTATTTGTAATAATAAACTGCACTATCTCTGACGCCCTTTGCATAATGCAAAACTTCTCTCTAAAGACTATTAATTAAAAGTCAAAAGTCCTGCAAATACAGACGGGAAAGATCACTCGCTGGACTCGATTCTCGACGAGCACCGACTTCCTCGGGAACGAGAAAGATTAGGAAACAGTCGGAATGCACGGTGGCCGCTTTGATCGGCGAACGGACACAGATCCAGCGTTGCCGGTCCAGTCGTAAGGTTCGTGTCCTCGAGGGAATTAGAATCCTCCAAGTTTCGAAGAGCCGTGCGGTCCACTTGGCAGCCCGATAGCGACGAGGATTTAATTGACACCGGGAGGTGTCGCCGCACTAAACTATGCAAAGTGGTCGGCTTTCGTCTTCTGAGGCCCGACAAGCTGCTGCGCGATCCTCCAAGTTCTGTCGAGATAGCCGACCTGTCGAAGATGATTATCGATCGCGAGGCACTAACGTTCTTTGTAGCTCTGGCAGAATTTTTTATACATTTTATTTAATTTATTTTAGTGATGTATCCTGTCTTATCAATATTTAATATTTAGTAATCCAGAAATGAGAATCTCTCTTATAATTTATTAAAAAATTATGATGCTATTAGAGAACGAAATTTTGACTCAACTTTTATATAACTTTCTCATAATGTATGTGTTATATCAAATGGAATATTTAATTAAAATTCCAAAGCTATTAAACTGCTGTAAAATATAATTTCAAGATTTGAGACACGAGAAAGGATATAAGTGCAGTAAAATGTGAATATTTTGGATAAAACTTGATAGATTTTTTTTAATCAAAAAAGAGTGAATTATTTCTGATGATATTATCATAAAAAATAAAAACTGACTTGAAGACCGAATGAAATTAAGATGAAATTAAGAAGCTTATATTTTGATTTATCATTATTAGTATTTCGTTAATCAAATTAAAAAATTCTATTTCTGAATATTTGTAGACAATATTTTCAGACAACACCGTAATGAATTTCATTAGTTTCAATCCTCATCTAGCGTTCAGTGACACTAAAGTATTGCGTGCTGTATGATTTATAAAACATAAGACCTGTTGAAGATGATCACCAATTTGTGTAAATTAGGAAACGCAATACAACGATCTTTACACGTTTCAAGCAACCGTTAATGACACAATCAACACGTATAAATGCTAATAATATTCATACATACGTAACATCAATATATATGTATATTAAAATCGATATATCACAAAATAATCATTTCAACACAACAATCTTTCACACCAATATACTAACTAAAACTTGTGATTTCGATAATTGTGTATAATAACTGCATTTAAAAAAATGGTGACTATTAAAGCTGTTGACCTTGCGGCAATCGATACTTGAACAGCATCTCTAAGATACTCGAGAAATTTCCACCGTCTTATCCCCGATGAAGGACATTGTCTGCACTTTCAATGGCCGCGCTTAATTGACACTGGTAGGTGTCACGACTCTAAACTATGCAAAGTGACCGGCTCGTCGGCGGCTCCGGCCTCTGATGTCGGCCACGTGTGCGCGGCTCTCGAGCCGACTCGCCATCGCTAGGTACACGTCGGCACGTCTGACGTCCGCGAAGACGATCGAGGATGATCATCGATCCGAGAAATTGAGGCTCCGCCGTTCGACTGGACCGAACGAACGATCCGTTCGGCGGAAATTCATATTGAAACGTATTAATTATTGACGCTGTCGGTATCACGTTTCTTCTACATCGCTCACCGCTCTATGCGTCGCGTCGTCTCTGCGCTAACGGCAGGCTCTCGAATTCCTCTCGCGAACCAGTTTATACCAAAGTTCTTCGTGGCGCGATGACAAAGATCGGCCGCCTCTGAAAGTCGAGGCCGCTCTTCGTTTTTCTCGTGAATGTTAAATCACGTTTCAACACATTATCTGCAGCATCTACAGCATTCTCTCTTTACGAAAAATAAAAATTATAACGCACGCCATTAACGCGGGGATCTCTCTCTCTCTCTCGTAATTTTCACGTTCTCTTTTTCGCGCGTATTATAGAATTTCATCTCGACTCGTTTACGTGTCTCGTTTAATTCACCGGAATAGAAATCGTGGAAGTTAATCTTCAAAGGTTCAGCTCGCGTCTTCAAGACGCGCGGTCATCGCGGCCATCTGTTTCGCGACTTCCTTCGCACGAGTAGCACTCGCGCAGAACCTACTCTCTCGACCAGGCGCAAAATACTCCGAGAGTCCGGTCCCGCTTCTCTTTCCCTCCGTTTTCTTCCTCCTCTCTTCGTCTTTTCCGTGCCGCGCGACGTGCCGCAGAGGGCGGATATGTATAGCCACGGCGAAGAGGTACACGACTAGAGGACGGCTCCCGGTCTCGGTGGATGGACACGGACAGGTCCGCATTGTATTCTGCGGCCAGTAAATTCTCCCGCTCGTAGTGTAAATGAGAGCCAAGAGGGAGAGAACGCGATGCCCGGCTGTCCAAGTCGGAAGGGAGTAGTTCGACTCGATCCCGGCTGTGGAGAAACACCCAGAGGAGATCCCAGAGAGAGCGAGCGAGCAAGAAGGAGGAAGAGGAAGACGGGGGTGGAGGGATGGAGGAACAGAGACGGAGAGATTTATCTTCCGCAGCGATTGTGCAGCAGCCCTTTGTCGCCGGCCGCGGTGAGAAGTTCGCATTTTTCCTCATTTTTTTCCTATCAGCATCTTCTCCCTCCCACACCCATCTCCCCGTCGTCCCGTGGATTTATTCGCGTTCTTTCTGCATCTCGACAGCGACACCCGGCCGTCGCGAGCAACGTCACCAGGCTACTGGAATTGAGAATTATTTCGATATATACATTTGTTCTATCGATAGTTAAACAATTCCAAGCAAGAGTTTTTGAATCGCATGAAGCTAATGTTATCGTGACGGTTTCCAGTTTCTACTGAGAGAAATTCGGATCCGTCGTTCAAATCAAGAAAACAGAACGGCTATCACATGAATAATCTCCTTTCAACGATCTCCTTCCTGATTAGCACCTGGTTGTCGCGAGTGGGAACCGTTCGAAAACCCAAACTCCGCGTACAGACATCGAAGGATCTTCACACGAGCTCGACGAACACGGTCGCATAAGCGTGTGTGTCAAAGGGAACTGGGCGGCAAGGCTGCGGAGCGGTAGTGGCCGGTGGTAGGAGAAGTTTCTAGTGAGACAGCGTTTGTCGGCGCGTTTGTGAGCACCGACGCCGCCGCCTTAAGGCGCAGTCTTTTTAAAGAGGCCCACAGTGCGCTAAGGCCCACCGGCTACAACGACTCGGGCGAGCGGCGAAACCGCGTGTCTCGCGTGCGTTAATTCGACATTCGCGACGTACGCTAGACCCAATCCGCGAGTAAATTGGCCTTTCATACTGACATAACTTTTAGACGGAAAAGAGAATGGCAATGTAATTTATCTTATAAGCCACACAGTTGGAAAATTTGTGTTGAGTTTAACATGTATCCTAAACGGTCCACGCAAATTTTTGTGTTAATTTAACACAAGATTAATATGTTAGAAAGTAACATAAATATTCAACACAAACACATCGAGATAATTTAGAAACATGTAGAGAGAAACATATTTCTTTGGTAAAATTAGCATTTATAGATATATTAACACGTACATTTTATTTATTTTAGATTTTACGTTTTAAAACTACGTTACTTTTGTTGTTTGTTTTTTATTTTATTTATAAATTATGTTAATTATTTTAATCCTAAGAAGAAATGTTGAATATTAATTTGATACAAAATATTCACACACTCATGTTAAATTAACACTCGAGTATGTTAAAAATTCAGCAGAAAAATTTTAACAAGGACCGGTTTTAACATAAATGCAAAATGTTTCCTACTGTGTAGTATACCTTTTTTATGAATTGAATTCTTACGAATCAAGATAAAGAAACAGAATCTTTTATTGTAGCTAATATGTAAAATCTGCAAGATTTGCGCAAGGCTCTTTTATGCATAACTTGTACTAGTCCGAGAAGAACAGCGCTCTTTTCATTCTTGGTCGAATCGCGTGGGAGGAACTCTTCGCGTCCCGTCACTGATTTGCGATCAATTTGCCCTGATTTACAATCGGTGCCACGAGTGAGGACGCTTTAGGCCTGTTGCCGGCCTCGAGAGGCATTCCGATTGTGCTCCGAGCTTCTTCGAAGAACTTTAACATCCTCTATAACTACGTTTCAAGCAAAAATTAAGCGAATGATTCATAACGAGACTAAAGAGCCCAAATTAAAGTTATTATGAGATGGATAAATATATTAATAAAAATTATTAATGTATCACACGGTTATATACAGTTGGAAAATTTGTGTTAAAAACACAAGATGAATATTTTAGAAAGCAACATAAATATTATATAAAAAATATAACACTTCGACATATTTGAAAATAGAGTGTGGAAACACATTTCTTATAGTAAAATTAACATTTATAATATAATAATAAGTTAATACGTACATTTTATTAATTTATCACTTCAACTCACTATCAATTTAACACAAAATATTCAAATAATAATCATATTATGTTAAATTAACATTCAACACAAAAAAATTCAACACAAAATTTTACCAAGGACCGGTTTTAATATAAATACAAAATAATCAAAACAATAAGATATATAGGCTCGTGTATGCTAACCGCTATTTGTAATTACAAGAAGGTCATTAAACCGAGCATAAAGGGTGGAATGTACCATATATATTAAAAATATTTTTATATAGANTATTTATAATTACAAGAAGGTCATTAAACCGAGCATAAAGGGTGGAATGTATATATTAAAAATATTTTTATATAGAACAAAGTCTTATAATATTACGAAACGTTTCGGCTGTACTTAGCCTTTATCAATCGTATTGCAATGAGTATTACATTAATCTTCGCCAATACGCTAACATTATTTCTATTAACAATTAGTTGTGCCAAGAGCTTCGCACCTTCCGTCAATTATAGCCGAAATGCAATATGCATGTGGAACACAATATCGTCGACCTTAGCATTAGAGCGCACATCAGTCAGATTCTAGAACTCATACAGTTTAGAAGTCCAGATACAGTGACAGCCATACAGAATATTAACATATTCGCGAAAGAATTAAACGAGATATCAATCGTTTTAATAATTCGCACAAAGTCATTGACACACGATGCCGGACAACACTTTCTCGCTGCCAAACGTGGAAGTTGTAGAGGTACAGCATCAGCAGTTTGTTTCACATAGTTTGCGATGTATCTGTTCGGATTATTGCATTTTGGCTATAATTGACGGAAGGTGCGAAGCTCTTGGCACAACTAATTATTAATAGAAATAATGTTGTTAGCGTATTGGCGAAGATTAATGTAATACTCATTGTACGATTGATAAAGGCTAAGTACAGCCGAAACGTTTCGTAATATTATAAGACTTTGTTCTATGTAAAAATATTTTTAATATATACATTCCACCCTTTATGCTCGGTTTAATGACCTTCTTGTAATTATAAATACAAAATGTTTTCTATTGTGTATAGATTAAATTTTTTTTCAAACTTGGATCAAGAGCTTGAATTGTACAGGAAATTTGTATTTCAATTTCAGCATCTATGTATTACGCATTGAAGCAAGATGATATAATATTAATCACACGCGTTGAAAGAAGAATTTCTTGCTTACAGTCAGTCGTGTCGGAGCGTTCCCAGAGATGAAATAAATCGGAGATTAAATGCGGTGTTTCATCGAAAATGCCTGGCACAGTAATTAGTAAGATCTGCGGTTTGGTGGATAGTGTGCGGAGGCAGACGGCGAGAGAAAAGGGAAGACGCGAGACAGAGATGGAAGAGGCTGACTCGTCAAACATGTCGACCGGCGTGGTATTTCACCATGGCGCGTCCGCCACGGGGCCCGACGCTCCTACGACGCAGCGTCATACATAACGCTGAGACCTCTCACAAAGGACTCGTGGTGAGATGGTAGCCTACAAGATCGGATAATATGGGTAGTTATTTGTCGGCGCCGATGTTGGTTTTTCGGCTGAGTGTGTTGCCGCGTACGTGTGAGACCCCCTGCGGCGAAGGACCCGACAGGCTC
>QKQZ01003516.1:0-18184 GCA_003595255.1 Solenopsis fugax | reverse complement strand
CGACACGAAAAACAAAGAAAGCACAAAAGTGAGACTAAGAAAAAATTAACAAAAAATTCAAAGATTATAGCATATATTGTCAAATATTCATATATTCTCATTACACTTTATACACAAGGTGNAATATTCATATATTCTCATTACACTTTATACACAAGGTGTACCTTCCATCAAGTATTTACTTTAAAATTTTAAGTGCATTCAATACACTTCGATAAAAATTATGCTAAAAAAATCGAAAGGTGATATAATTTTGACCAGTACTGTATCTATACTTTTGCCACCTATATTTTTAATTTTTTGTACCTTGGAACACACTGGAAAAAAAGTCTGATTATATAACTACCAAATGTATAGTGAAATAGTATCAATTAAATGTTTTATCAATATAATCAAAAATAATTTTATTTTTCTAAATGTTTAATAAGTATTATAAAATCTGATATAAGTTATTAAATATTTAGAAAAGTAAAATTATTTTTGGTTACATTGACCAAATATTTAATTGATACTATTTCACTATACATTTGGTAGTTATAACCAATCTTTTTTTCAGTGCATATTTTCAAATCCCTAATATTCCATTAAGAGTGATTGAGATAATTATGCTCCTCCTTTATCATTAATTTTTTTTCCTTGCTGTATCATTATTATTTCCCCGAAATTAATATAAAAGTTTTGACGCACAAGAAATAAGAAGTTTTTTCGATCAAAGTAAATCTTAAAGCTTAATGCTTAAAGGGTTACATTCAGTTTAACGCCTGAAAACATGGAGTAACTTTGGGAATCTCTTATAATTAAATAATTAAATAAATGGAAATTTGGTTTGAAGGCTTTTGCACATTTTAAGCTACACAATATAATTTTTTTTTATTTTTTTATATTTGTTTATTTTGCCTTAGAGTCTTAAAAATGCTACCAACGCAAAGACCTTATTTTTAAGACTCTAAGGCATTATTTAAGACAAAAAAATATTTTTCGATTTTTTTGAAAGTTTCAGCTGGATGTAATTTAATATGATATTTCCATAATAATTATGAATACATTTTTCAGTTCTATAAGAATTTTGATATTTTTTACTGGAAGAGAGAAAGAGAGAGAGAGAGAGAGAGAGAATATTGACTGTACACTTTACGACGGACATTCGAGTTTAATCACGCACGTATTTAGATGCGCGAACGTAGTTATTTCGTAGCATTCTACGGACGTGCGTTCCCGATTTTTCCCAGCGTATTCGTGTATATCCGCGTGAATGCCCGCGACAATTCCGACGTCTCGCCCTGTTCAAGGTTTTAATTTAATGCGCCGCGAGCGCAATTTCCCCGACTGCATCCAGACTAGACGCGCGGCGCCGGCACAATACGATGCACTTGTGCGATGTGGAGGACGCGCGCTGAGCGCCGCGCCGCCGCCCGGTGCCTCGATACTCGTGTATTCCCTCCCGGCGCAACTTACTTACGAGTGCTCATACATATGTATCTCATCAACATGCATATAACATCCGAGTAATTAATGTATGACTCCCTGCATATCGTTCCGCTACCACCACGTGCCGCGCGTTTCCTCACCCGTTCCCCTTCGCGCCGCTCTTCCCCTCTTTCACCCTCTCGTACAACACCCGCTTTGTCACCGTTGAGGCGCGGAACTCCCCCTCCCCTCCCCCGCGATTGTCTTTCCTCGACGTTTCGCCCCTTTGTTTTACGACGCTGCTGGTTTCGTTAATAACAGCGATAGCAGTCGTTCAGAGATTTTTATGCACTCGCGCGCGCGCCATTTCTGCATGCAATCGCGCTGGCTGGTACTGCAAATAAATCGCACCGCGAACAATGTTGTCAGGCATATTGTAACGGTGGTTGAATGCGAGTCGCAGTTACTGGATTCGATCAGAGATATATATTCGTGCTTTATTTTAAAAAAAAAAAAAAATCAATGAAAAAATATAGTGAACTTTTAACAGTGTTTCGTTATACCTGTAAACCGCTAAATAATTCATTGTTTTGCGTTGTTTAAACTTGTGATCTTTTTGCAGCTAACATGTATTGTCGAATTATTAAAATCTATACAATTTATTAGAGGAGAAGAGGGTATTATGGCTACTGTCAACACAATATGGCTACCCCTATTATCTCCATTATTAGGTAACGTATTCTAACAATTGTTTATAGAGTTATTCGTTTAGTAGCCCATCGTTTTGTAATGATGCTAATATACCAATACATAATAGCTGACAATTGTTATAAAGTATTTTTACTTTTGAGCACTTCTAAACTTTTTCAAGGTACACTTTTAACCTTTAATTACACATACTTCCTCATTATTCTTAAACTTGAGTGTATTATCACACGAATGTACATACACTCGAGTGTTTTTTTGTTATTTAACTTTTTATTCGGCTATACACATTTCGAGTTATACAAAGTTAAAACAATAACATGGAATTTTGTTAATATGGCTTTTTCAGCGAAATTTTTATATCGAAATATTTCTTCGATAAATCGATTGTCATTCTAGAGGGCGGTATTTAGAAATGTTAGAGACATCATTTTATGCTTGTTGTTGAACAAGGATAAAATAATATGTCTAATGAAATTTCCAATGGTATTTCTAAAGTTTCTGAACGCAGGAAAATTCTAAATCAGGAAAATTCTGAACAACGGAAAATTAAAAATATATAATTTTGTAACAAGGTACTGTGTTTCTTTTAAACTAAAGTAATTTTTAAAAATTATTTTTATAAATAGCCATATTACAACCACTTTTTTTCTTCCACCGATTATGCAGTGCATTAGATTTTTATAAATCATGTCCTAAATAATAAATATTTCATTACTTTGAGTCTAGAATTTGTCAAACAACACTTTGAGGAATGTAATCGTTCAAGTTTTAATAGAAAATGTTAATTATATATAAAGTTATTCAATAAAATGAAAATGGGTGCTATATTACTCTCTTCTCCTCTATATACTTTTTTCAAATTTATTATCACATAATTATTCTTTGTTCTAAAGTTTGTTATTATAAAGATTTTATTTCTCACTAAATATTAATTTTATTTTAATTTAAAAACTTTAATTTTATGTTGAATTCAATTTAATAAAACGTGATATTACTTATTCTTATTCATTAGATCTGTTATGTCTGAAAAAAAAAAAAACAATTCGGCGCACAGTTTCGTGAATTTGAATGGGTATACAAATCACACAAATAAACTAAACACTAAGATCTAGCTTCGACTAGCTTTTCATAGAAAGGTATTCATCGATATATCATCGATCGAATATTTCTTAATTTTTAAATATTTTTTAATTTTATGTTATTATATTTCGACAACAATAACTGTCGCGGCTCCTCAGTTCAATCTAATGTTTATTAATTTATTTCAAATCGAGCCTTTGAGTTTTATTATTATTAATTAAAAAGTTTAATTTTATGTGTAATTACGAGGATAATGTCAAATATATCACAGACTTGCAACGCATGATGACTTTGCGCAAAGTCTTTATCAAAAGGATATCAACTTTAGATTTATCATATAAAGTCGCGCGGAAGGAGTGACTGGGGAAGGTATTTGAAGCTTCTGATGTGCCCTGCATAAATATCCCATTTGTCCGACACAGCTATTACATTCAAAACGTACAAAGGGCTCGGCCATTCACATAAATTAAATAGCAACGATAACTCACGAAGGAGCGACGCGCATCAGAGGGCCGACCGACGACTCTGACGTATCGGCTAAATCACGAAGGGTAGAATCTCTCACACCAAGGGAGGAATCGATCGAGCGAGATCGCGATCGGTATCCTCCAAGAGCACAATCGTCTTATCGATCGATCCCACCGTTACGCGCGGGTAAACAAACAAACGACCACCGGGCTCTGTGAAGGAAGCACTCGAGATTCCGCCCTTGGAGGATCAATTCCGGTGGTGGCGAGGTCCCTCCTCAATTTATCGCGGGACCCATCTCTAGCCCCTCATCGGCCATAACCGAGCCTCCGTTTCCGCCACCGTCGCGGAGAGATCGCATCCGGTGGCAGTATTACCACGGCGTCTTTCTCTTCTCTCGAACCCTCCTCTCTTCGAACCCTCCTCTTTCTTCCCTTTTCGTCGCCGCTGAGACGATGAATTCCGCCCTGGCCTCCTTGAACCGTCGCGGTAGCATATCTACTCGCTTTAATTGGGATCAGCTTCCCAAGTGCTCGGCGCGAGACAGATGAAAGAAGGAGAGCGAGGTGAGCGAGCGGAGTCGGAGGGTCGTGAGTGCCTCACGAGGAACAACTCGCGCGACTCCCTCCATCTCTGATTCCTTTTCCACCCCGCTTACCCCTTTCTTTCTCCCTTTCGCGTCCGCGTCGTCGTCGAAGCGTGCGTATATACTGTTCCTCTCCTCTCCTCTCTCCTCTTCCACTTCTCGTTCCCGAGGCGTTTCCACGCGGATCCTCGTTAACACTGCGGGCTTCTCTTTTCATGTCGGAGTTCGAATGCTCCTCGAGGATATAACAACTGGTTTGGCCTGTCTCACACGCTTTGATGCCGTGTCCCGTTCTGTTTCGCTTCGCACTCGCTCGCTCGCTCGTCCCGGCCCCTGCCTTTCTTGCAATAACGCGCGCTCCCGCGACTTCCGTCTGCATCTACTACTGGAACTTTGCGCTCGAAACTGCTACTCTCGTCGTCGCGACTGAGAGAGCTTGTGCATTTTATTTGTCTTCTTGCTCGAACCAAATATTCTATTTAAGATCTTTGCGCCGCTGGCATTCGTGCGCTAATATCGTACGTAAAGAAATAAACTGATTCTTAGTGCTGACCGAATTTAAGAGAAAACAATTTAATAAAAGAAATTGAAAATTACATATTATTTACGTCTTCCTGTAATACGGCAATACGTGTAAAACACGTCCAGGGGGAAAAAGAAATGAAATGCACCGGGAGCGAGAAACCTCTTAATATCTAGTTCGTTGCTGACCGAACATTCAAGCGGACTGTGCAAACTCAGCGCGAGCTCAAAAACGCGAAACGGAGAAACGAACGGATCGAGCAACCGCAAATTAACAGCGCCAATTGCGATGCCGTTCAGTTGAAACGAGCAAAAAGATTTGCGCGGCGGATTCCATGGGGGCCGTAAACGTACACTGTAAGTGTGATTTTGCTCCCCTCGCACTGTAAAATGTGCACGTGGCCGTCTCACAAAAAAGGAGCCCACATAATTGTTGTGCCGGGTACCCATTCCTCCGCATATTGAATGACGGGCCCTGGTGCATGTGAACGCAAACACGTTCGTTATTCTGTCGGTCCCAAAACATCCGAGATCTCCGGGCCGTACGCTCTTAAAAATATTGCTAATGATATACGTCATATTCTCTTGATATCTTTTTTGAGACAATTTTCAGGATAGAAAGATTATTTGGATTATTAGATATTTAACTGTGCAGGCTAATATTCAACTACATGCATTGCGTCATTGAAAGTTTTTTTCGATCAATCATTTGATTGATTATTTCGTTATTTATTATGGTAGTTGATACTTGATTCTACTTTCAATATTTATTAACGGATCAATGTGTTATAATGGAATGAAATTCAAGACTTTAGGAGATCCTGTGTTCTTTTTAATAATTTCTTGATCACAGCACCAGCATCATTCTCAGATTTCGCGGTCAGTTTTCGTACTGATTACTTTCTCATGTTACTTTAAATAAAAGCCGCGGACGACCTGCAGCTATTATTCCGATATATGAATCTTTCTGTAGAATAAATAATACATTTTCAGAATGCTCTAAACGCATGTGAGAAATAAATAATCTGAAATACACATTAATACTTAAATATTAAGCATTAATCTGAAATACACATTAATACTTAAATATTAAGCATAAAGATGAGAAAACCTATGTCGGCCTGTAGCGGATCTTGGTGCCTAAATAATAATTTTTGCATTAATTTTTACAGTCTCCAGCCTGCAATATTACAAGTTAAATTAAGGATAAGTTAATTTAATAATATTAATGCTGAAAATCTATGATGCCCCCTCCCCGAAAAAATAAAGAATTTATTGCGAAAAATAATACTTCAAGATTCGAATCTGGATCTCTCTATATTTTATGCGGACGTCCTATCAATTTGAGACACACAGTGATATTTTTAATAAAATCAATATGTTAGAGAACGTATTTTTTTAGATTAGCAATATAGTATCAACAAAAAGTGGATCGATAAAAATATTATTTTAAGAATTGTAAAAATTGCTCTCGGAAATTTGTATTAGCAGGAAAGTACAGAAACAACTTCTCTTTCTCCAAATTTACAACAATCCGGATTACGATATGGAGTACAACATACTGTAACAGAAAACACAAAATGTTACGCAGTCGGTATAGAGACTTGCTCGTAGATTAAATTCATAATCTACGTAGATTTATATGCGGCGACGCCAAATCTCGTCTCGCAAGGGGTTCCTGAGTGCCTCGAACCGACCCTGTTAGGTAACGCCGTTTATCTAGTCGCCGATGTCGTCGTCGCGCTGAAATACACAAGACATTCCCGGATTACCCCCGAGCGGTGGGGCGGCGCGTTGTCTCTTTTACGAGGATAATATTTCAGCGGGACGTCAGTCGTCTTTCTGTTTCGCGCGAGAGAGAAGCAGTTACTCGGCATTCACACACGTAGCTGCGAGAGATTTCTGGAGGAGGATTCCTGGCCTCTATCCTCCCTCACCCCCTCCCCTCCGCCGCGATCGTACTTGCGGGAGACGCGATGCTGATTCAACGTTTCGGCTCTTCATCGAGAGTAACTGGTTTATCACGACGACAAATCTTGTAATCTCTCACCGCTAAGTCAAGATTAAATCTGCATGTGTGTAAGAAGGGTGTAGGAGTAAAGGATGTAGCGGACGAAGTTACCTGATCGTACGTATGCGTAATTAACGGATCATATATCACGGTGTACGCGCTCAAAATTAACTCGAGAGAATTGCTTTTTACGCGCACACACACACACACACACACACACACGAACACTCGTAAATTACCCGTAACCTGTCATTAATTATGCATAGCACATGAACTCGTTACAATTTATTTCGTATCAATTTTGTTGTAGATTAGGTTCGTTAGGAAAACATGTGGAGGAACTGAGGAGAGCGAGTTATATCAAATATCGGTTTATTATTGTGAAAATTCCCTATTAGCACATGGTACCGTACGAATATTCTAGAATATTCGTACTACATCATGTGCTGTTGGTGGTGTGATGCGACTATTAAAATTTATTACTAACAATATATTTTGTAAAGTAGTTATAAACAGTTGGGATCGCAACATGTGTAATTTGATGAACGTTTTTCTTTATTAAGCAAACTATTTGCGATACACATCTCAAATGTTAACGCAGAAATGCCTTTTTCAGCCACTGATAAATGTGAAATCCGTTATTTCATTATTCTGTAATATTCTGTGATATATTTACAATTAATTTTACGTAATGAATCTTCTCTTTCTTCTTTAATCTATTGACATCTCTCTTTTATTGGACATCGATTACAGTAACTTGTTTAACTCTTTGTTGTATGGTGTAGCTCTGGGAACTACACCTATCATCCAAGTTTATTTTATCAATTGTTTCATGTTTTCATCAATTGTTTGATTCCTTTAGCGTGTTTGACATTGCTGGATTACTAAAAGTTTCCTCTAACTAATAAATCAACTTTAGAATCACATTTTAAATAAATAATTTGTTATTAATATATATACCAAAAAATTGTCGTTTCTAGTGATTAAATTCGTTTGCGTAAAATTTTGATTAATAATTTATACTTTAAAATCACTCTCTGGAGGTTTTTGAAATCGCTGATTATGAATCCAAAGTCAAAAATTCAAAATTTAAAATGGTCGAGACAATATAACCGATAAAATTATCAAAATGGATTGGATTTGCTACTCAGCAACCACAAAAATCCTCAAGTAACAAGTTTCATAAAATTATATTTACTAAAAAAAATAATAATAATAATAATAGTAAAGGGCTATAGGAGCAAGCCGGATCGTCGTGCTAATATAAACACTTGAACACTTGTAATGTTTTCTTTAGATTATTAAATGATTTCGTGTTGAAACACTATTTATATTAGCACGACGACCCGGCTTGCTCCTATAACCCTTTACTATTATTATTTTGATTTAAATTTGAGGAGCTATACTTAATATTTTATTGTAAAAAAAAAAGTACAACAAAGTGATAAAGCCTCAATTGTGAATATGTAATTATTATCTATAATAATTTTACCGTTTGTAATATCAGAATCGAATATGCAAAGCTCATTCTTGAAGCCTGTACACAAGAAAATAATATGAATATTGTTGTTGTAATTAATTATTCATGATCGCATTCAGTCACGTTTTAATTTTCTTTGGAATTTTCTTGGCCGTTGTAAAAAAATTCGCGTGTTATTTCTCTCTCTCAGCGCGAGTTATTAGTTTTTTTTTTCAGACTTCGCACTAAAAAGAGGGCAGCCGTAATAATGCAACGAGCAATCTTTAGTTGTCTCGCGCGACCGGTGCACGGCATTGCCGCTGATATAGACTACCAGACCAGATTAAAAGCCCTTCGCGTCGTAGACTCTCCAGAAACGGCCTTGATATTAATTAAGACCGAGTCGTGCGTGGTATCCTGATAAGGGAGGATCCTCGTTTGCATTAATTATGCACATACGCGCCCGCGACGAAATATAATAGATATTTCTTCCGCTCGACATGGAGGTTCATACGGAAACCCGGAAGCAATAATCACTTACTTCCCTCTCTACTTAATTAACCCCTTCAATTTGCAAATTTTAATTACTTTAACCTTTCTGCTATTGAGGAAACTAAATAAATTGTCACAAGGTAGTTTTTATAGCGTATTTCGAATTTATCTTTTCAGAACTGGCAGCTGCTATTGTAAACATTACTTTTTAATTTAATCATCCCCATCAGCATAAACATCAGCGTTTCTTTCACTTGCTATCTTTCGCCGCGTAAACTTTCTCATAAAATCTTTTTCTCGCAAAACAATGTTCTTCGTAGAAATTCAAACCCTATGCCAAAATATGTATTAAGATATTCGCTGTTAAAATTCAAATGTTCCGACGAAGACAGCGTTCTGTCGAACTTGAGAAGATCTAAAGCTAAAGTTCAATGCAGAACACGTTTTGCGTTATCACTATGCATATTTTTTGGAACGCACTATGCGTTTCGAATTTAACTGACGGCAAAAATGCCAAAAAGTCGGAGACAATGCGAACGTGGCCCGTTATTTTTCGAGGAACGGGGAAATGCGTCGATGCGCGAGAGCGCGGTATCAAGATCAGCGCGGCGGCGTCGAAACAGCGTCGATCGCGGACGGGAACAAGCTGATTTGCGATCGCGGATATCTCGTTCTTTATTCACCGGCGTAATTCACGGCGAAATCGCGAGCTGAATGGAAGTCCCTCGTATCTCCCGTATCACGCGAAGCTGCCTTAAAGCTCCGCATATGCATGCAGCTTCCGTAAATATGAATTCATTTCTCCTCATACCACCAGAGTTTCACGTATCTCTCGCAGGCACTCCCTGTTTCTCCAGGCTGCGTCTGGAGGACTCCTGCAGCAGCTGAGAGTGCGTACTCGTGCACTCGCGTATCCGCGCGTGCACGCGTGCACGCACGCACGCGTTATAATCAGCGCGTAGGTTTCCACGGATAACATTTACGGTGTATGTACGGGAGAAGGGTGCCATGTTCGTATTACGTTAACCATCAGTGACTCTCGGTGTACGGAGCGCTTCCTGAGACCGGCTTAACCCTTTCGGTACAGACGCTCGCAAGGTCTTAGGTACGCGACACGTATACCGTTCGTTATATTCCATTACAGCTCATGTGAATTCCGTTACGTCAAAATGTGTGAGACTGCGATTCCCAGTTTTATTCAATTATATCCGAGACGGTGCGATGCAGTTAACTCCATCATCGTCTTCGCCATTTCCAGAATTATAGAGATATTTATTTTTAAAGATATTTAACTCTCCGCGTGCTCTGCTATCGAAATCATCCGTATATTCGTCGATCGATAACGCAACGCCCGGCGACGAGAGCTATAAATTGATTTCTCGAAGGGAAGAAATCCAATCCGCTTCTAATGCTACAATTAATGCGGATTTGCCATAGAACTCCATTGTCGTTTCGACGCGCAATCTCATCGCGCATTCCTCATCTGTTAACGTAGTCGTCTCGTTCTCACGTTGTATTACACGGGTCATTCTGTGTTACGTAATTATAAAGCAAGGAAAGAGACGAACCGGCGCTCGATGTAAAGCTACATGAGGAGAAAAACATTGCAGACAGAAGGAAGGAAGGAAAAGAAAGGTAAACGCGGTGTTAAGTGGATAATGATGTGACGAGGTGACCCCTGCGGAGTGCGGTGCACGGTGCATTTAGAGGACGGACACACCTGGGGTGACGGCGATGAATGCTGTCGGTTAATGACATATGGCACGCTGCATATTCGCCCGAAGAAACTTTCGGAGGGGGTGAGCTATGGGTGAAAGGATTCGAGGTGACGGGGAGTTAAGCCCCCACAAGGTTTTTTTTTTCTTTCATTTTCCGACACAGCCATATGCACGCGCCTGGAAAGGAGAATGTCGGGACAATCGAATGCGAGAGACAATGAGACCATTTTGCGCGAGCATGGAACGGGGACGGGTTGGAGACGGAAGGGTGCCCGGTTATATAAGCATTTACCCCTTGCTGTCTTTATCGTGTCGCAATCCGAGTTGCGAGATGCGCCGCGTTGTAATTGGAGTGCATATCGAGTTGTGTAACGGCGCGCTTTTTGCGCGCACGAGGATTCTTTTCAGCAGAGGCGAAGCGACAAATGAAAACGACGGATTCCGCGATAAAAGAATAGTTGGAATCGCGAATGCGCCAGTAATGGTTATTGGGTTAGGCGGAAAGTAATGCCGCATTTTTTTCAATACGCGCGAACGGAGAACTCACCATAGAGCAGCATGGAATGTTTATTTAATTGAATTATTAATAATAGGAAAATTTCTGTCAATTTCTATACATATTATAGTTTTAAAAGCTTGGGAAAAAATGTTTTTTTTTTCAATTTTCCGCGGAATTTTCGGTTTTTTTCTCAGGGATAGAAAAAATCATTGGAAAAATTCAAAAAGTGTTGTACTATGGTGGTCTCGTCAGTATCAAATTTACCTGTTTTACGATATGATTTCTTAACTCTGCACTGAAAGAAATGTTTGGTAAAATCAACCAAAGTTTGATTGAATAGTGATCAAATGAATTTTATAGTCATAGTTACTAAATATATAGTTGTTTTGACCAAACAATTTGTAACCTTAACCAAATAATTATTTTCATACAACAAATTACAAAAAGTTTTGTTAAATGTAACTAAGTTTTTGGTACAAATAACTATAAAATTCATTTGATCATTATTTTACCAAACGATTTCTATCAGTGTAGCTCGCCACACTTATTTTTGAGTCAGTAGTTTGCCATACTTCTATTCGTGAGACAGCTCGATTTTTCGTCTTGTTACTTTCACTCTAATTAATATTTTAAAGCTTGTATTACAAAAATTAAAAAATACATAGTCTAAATATCATGCTCATAAGATAATAGCAGATTGAGAGAATGATTTGAAATAATTAAATTTATAACAATGTACAGGAAGAAGTAAACTATAAAACATCTGTGTTAATAAGAAATAACTAGAAAACGGTCCGTATAAAATTAAACTATGTAATGTTAGTTTCTCTCTCTCTGTCTTTAAGTTTCTGCCCTTAAAGTTTTTTCTTTTTATTTAATGTGAATACGAGGGAAACAAAAAGCAAATCACAAAAATAAATAAAAACACAATTAATATATTTTTTAAATAAAATAAAACGTTTGCCTCTTGATAATTGCTAATATTAAAAAAAATTCTTTAAATAATTAAAATAATTATTAACTTAAATTAGTCTTTAACCTTGTTATTAGGATTGCATTTGTTCTTAGAACAGTTTGTTTAATAATTAATAATTATTAAACCTCAAGTGATGTAATATTCCAAATATAAACATAAAAATTAGCTCAATATTAATTCCAGTGCTTATACAAGGTGTCTTACTTTAATAATACTGTAAAATTAGGTAGCATGTCATTTATAATACATAGCAAAAACAGCAATTTTTCACAAAAAAGCAATTTTTCAGAAAAAAACCGGAATTTTTCTGATTTTCTTCTAGCGATTTGAAAAAAGTGGTTTTTTGAAACTATAATACATATATAATAATTTGGCAGATCCCAAAATTCTCGTATTTTCTACTTACAATGAATTATTAATAATTATGAGTAAATATTAATCTTAAATAATTTTATTAATCACGAGGAATGAATTGATTTAAACCGAGCACTTTAATTTGCAACTTCTTATTGCACATTCGATGAGGCCGATAATACGAAATGCGTATTCTGTATTTAAATAAGATGAAAATTTCTACGTTTAACTGAATTTCACGGAAATCCGGGACACGCATTATATTTTCGGTCAAACATCGCTCGTGGCGATGTTGAACTTGCTTTACCAGGGCGCGCAAAACCATCGAGTACACTCGGCATTTACATTGCATCTATCTACACGTGTACTTGCAACAAACTCTTCGCCAAATATACGCCCTTCCCTCCGCCCCTCTCGCGCATCAGCTCTAATAATTCGCAAGCGAAAGCGCTCTTATTATTGCGACGGCAATAACCGCGGGAAAATATTTTGTCGCCGATGGCAATAATTAACGTCCAGTTTTTTTTTCTGCGGAATTATGCGGCCGCGACGATACACACAAGTGCTCCTTTTTTTATCCTCCTCCTTTTTGCAAGCGCGTCGGATCGGCCGGCGGATTTCATGAAAAGCAGGGATTAAATTCAACCGGACTTTATAACAGGACTCACGAGCTCGAACGTATGTATGAAGAGAACGGAAGAAAGGCGTCCAGCAAAATTCACTTAGCGTCGCGGGAAAGCTAAATGAAAACGGTTGTTTGCGGCGCGGTAAAAGCCTCTGCGCGAAAGTTGCATCATTGCGTCGCGTTTCCCCGTATTCACAGAATGAAACATTCCTACTCACAGCGTGCAGAAAAGACCGTGGCCCAATTTGAAACTGGCGTGTCGCGAAAAATTCGCGACGAAGCAGAATGTTTTGTAATAATTCCTAATATTCCGCGAATTAACGATTTTTGCAGGAGAAAAATTTGTAGTTCTCATATTCTGTGATTCTCATATTTTGTTGTAATAATAATCATACATGATTATTATTATAACAAAATATGAGAATCTATAGAGATATGTTTTGCATCAGATTTATATCGTATCGATGACATGTTTATAACGTACTAAATTGTAAATTTAAATTTTTATTGTACTTATACAATGTGTGTACTATCAAATCCAAAATTTTCAACAACTAAAGTTTGCTAACAACTGCAAATTTCGAATAACGTTTTCAAATAAAATTTGATATCTGAATTTGAATAACAATCATATAATAGTAAACAATAACGGAAAACATTAGTAAAACGCATAAATATACTCTAAATACGTATACTAAATCTTTCATGATTTACACTAAATATTCCTTACGTTCATTTTTGAGCCATTTTAGTTTTCAACGTTTAACAATACATTTATATTATATTTTTCTAAAGTTATTTGTTTTCGCTGAATAATTTTACGGTAGCAAAATTATTTGAAATGATTTTATATTGTATATATTAATTCTGATTTCCCCAAACAATTCTGTAAAGCATAAAGGAACTTGTTTGGGAAAGCTGTATACGTATGTTTTATTTCAAAGGTACAGAGATTTTTTGATATACGTTCATTCTATATGCCCAGTGATCAATACTTACAAAGAGAGACAGGTAAACAAATAAAAGTTGCGACGAGATGCTACAAGTGCATATCAATATCGGTATTTTCATTAATGTTCCAGAACGGTTTTATATTCGCGTGTCGCTTTTCTCATTTTAAACCGGAATTAATTCCCGTTTTATTGGTCGACGAGCCGGAAGAAAATACGCAAACATAAGACATAAAGCGAAGAGATGGTCAGATCAAACGGGCGAGCGGAAAAAAGCTGCCAATTATATATTCAAATGTGACCGCGTCCCACTATTGAACCCGCAGGAAAAAAAGGATAAAAATTCAATTAAAAAAGTATCTCCGGCGTCGGAAATGTCGCGAGCGCACCACAGCCGCGACCGCAGCATCGATTTTATTAATATAGCCGTCCTCAAAATTGATCGGTCAAATTTCATCTTCCGGCTTGATTACAGTTACCATTATCGATACCACGCGGCCGCGGCCGTATACTTTTGCGGGATTACATTTAAAATGGAGATCGCGATCCTGCGAGTTTGGCCCAGCGTTTGCTATAAATAGCCTGGCGATGTCGTTACCTCGAAATGTCCTAGATATCGTGTTTAAAAAAATCAAGCTTTGAATAACAACAATACAGAGAGAGAGAGAGAGAGAGAGAGAGAGTTTGCTTGGCACGCTGACTGAATATTTTAAGGGCAAAAACTGGAATAGTTTATTAGTTTTCAGCGCGTAATTCGGCGCGTAGTCGGTTGAATTTGAAAAAAAGGTAAATAAAAATCACAAGTAAAATTTATAAAAAGCACTAAGATCCAGCTTGACCGTAGAAGGCGTTCTTATTTCAATTTGTATGTATTACATTAACGGTCGAATATCTCCAATTTATTAGTTTTCAATTTCGCATATAAATTTGTCAAATTTTTTTTCCTCTCCTGTAAAAATGGAATTCATCCGCGCTTCTAATTTGTAATTTATATTATATCTACTAAATTTTTATGTATCATGACTGGACGCATTAAAATCTAATCTAACAAAAGAATAAACTTTTCAAATCTTTTTTTACTCTCTTGATATAATAAAGCATAACGAATAGTAAACAGCGTAATTTGATGCCAGGTTAGAAAAAAAGGAATAAAAGCGTGACCCGAATGCACCGCGCATTAGCAGCCGTTGTGGCGCTCATTTTATACTCATTCCGATATGTGCGTTTAATGCGTTCTCCATGTTCGATAAATAAAGCTCAAAAACAGAAAGGGTGGCAACATTTAGCGCTGAATACGTAACGAAAACATGGGTATTAAACTTCGCCCACACGCGTTCCATTTTAGGAAGAAACTCTGTCATGACCATAATATATTCGAACATGTGATTATACTCGCCCAACGAGACTCATGAGCGCCAATTATCGCTGCGATTTCGTTCGCGTCATATCGGCTACCAATTACGGAAGCTCCAAATAGATTCGCGTGCACTCGGCTTTACGGGCGTACGATAAAACGCGTAAATTCGCCGGCCACACGACGATGATCCGGTAAATTTGTCGTTGACGGCGTAAAACAAGGGACGAAATTAATTGATCGTGCATTAATTATAACCAGATGCCATGGTCACTATTCAAAAGGTACTGAGCGCCCGCTCTACTGAACATCCGGATCATTAAGCATTTTCGGCAGAAATGCACCGATAATCGTGCTATGTACGCAAAATAACAGAACGTTTTGAATTTGATTTGTTTAAAAATTAAAAATTATTCATAGACATGCAGGAGACATTTTAAGAAATCAAAACGTGAAAAACGTTACTCTAAAAGTGTTAATCTAAAAATGCAACAGCATTGGCTACGCAAGAGCAGTAACTGTAATTATGTCGTTTCATGGAACACACCTCCAAACATCTTGTTCTGAGCAATCGTGAACGCGTGTAAACGCTGGGTTGTCTTTTATCATTGAGAATCGTGCGGACGTATACTAATTAGCCGAATCTTTATTAATTCATTTTTCATTAATTATTGGAATTTGCAAAACGGATAGAAACTTTTTTATTTAACTTCTATCTGCCCACAATAGATGTGATTATTATCGGATACCTAATATAATATAATATATAAAACACTAAAGTTTACAACATATCGTACAACGATGTGACAACAGTTAAAACAAAATGTTGTGAGATACTTTACAGCTAGGTTACTAAAAGCGAATCTGCTGTTACATCGAGCACGGTATCTGTTTTCTGTTTGAATTTAATTATTGATTAAAATTATACATTCAGACCACGTCTTGAGCCAACTTGGCTGTTAAAATATCATGATTAATTGGTATAATTACATTTGATTAATGATCTTAATTACATTATCTTTCTCAGCCCTCGAGCACGATCTGCATTTCCGTAGAAATTATTGTCCCATTGTTATTATAATCGGTGCTATTATAGCTGGCGGAAATTATATAGTCTTTTGTTCAACGACCACAGCATGATCGTCAATATGTTACGATTAAACAGAAACACGTTGACTGTCAAATTTATATCTTTTGCTAATCACACACGTACCTTCAAGATTAACCCTGGAATGTTACTTATATTTTTTTACATTAACACTACTCTGAATGAAAATTCAGTCACATAATTAAGAATTTTTCAAATATTTTTTAATATTTATTTTATCGATAGAAATATATCGATTTCAAAGAATATCTAACTAAACTAACACTATTTTAAAAATTTTATTAAATGTTATTTTAAACTAGCAATATTTTAACAATAAAAACTAAAAATAAAACTTTGGAAATATAAATAGAAACTATCAAATATCTTCTCTATCAGACAATAATGGTATTTTTATAATATTGTTTCGAATTTTGCAATAATTACGTTTTTCATAAGCCAAGCAAAAATAAGCGTCTGACAAAATAAAAATCGACATAGTAGGCAGTAATGTTACATTTTCCTTTTCTTTTCCTTCCACATGAGTCGTCTGTACAAAATACAGGTTAATGTATATGAGAGTGCCTAAAAGTTTTTCACTTAAAACGCTTTCTATCAATTTATTTATACAAATAAAAATTAGATAAGTTTCGTTGAAAGCATGTTTCAACGTGACAAATAGTAAAGTTTATATTTTATCGTGAAATAAAAAATTCTTCAGGCAGTAAACTCGAAGGAACTTCGAAGGAATGTTTTGTCTTTTTAAACCGTTTATCAGCGAAACAAGGAAATATGTTTCTTATATTTCTGCACATTCTACAGATATATGCCGATTTGGAGTGAAAAGAAATGTTCACTGCCGGGATGCTCCCTTGTGAATCGCGAGCAGAGAGTACAGTCAGGAAAAATATCGGAGAAACCTTTCGAGAAGATCCGAGGCTTAGAAGGAAATCGCGCACGAGTGATCTCGTGAACTCGAGGACGCGACATCGCCGTCGTCGTTGTCGTCGTCGCGGATTAAACCCCGTCGTGCGGGAGTGAAATCACCGGGCGCGAATCGAGCCATTAATACGGGGCAGATTAGTCGCGCTCTGCAGCCCGCGTGTATTCCGACCACGTTTTTCCGGTTATATGATCTTGGTCTGACTCTCGACCCGACTTTGTCATTACAGTGACAATGACAGATGCGGAAGCAGTGGCAGGCGGAATTGCTCAGCTACCATGCGACGTGAAACCACCGCTCTCGGGGGACAAGCTGCACCTAGTTATTTGGTATAAGGAAGAGGCAGATGCACCGATATACAGGTAAATTCTTCTTCCATTTCTCTATCTTTCTCCCTCTCTCGCCTTCTCTCTTTCTCTCTTTCTCTCGTCCCTTCTTATGTTGATCGCGTGCAATATCGTTCCCGCTTTTCGAATACAAAACCGCCAAGTCGCGTGCTCATTATTATTACAGCAGCGTTTGACGCTGTAAGTTATTTGCAGATTCCGTATTTTAATATCTAACTTTCGGTGAAATTAACATAAAGGATTTAAGTTTCCCATTTCTAAATACTTTTATTGCATCGGTTATTGCAAAAGTCTACTAATGTCCTGTTGATTTTTTTTTCACCCACATAAAGAAATAAAGAAAAAATTTATTTCGATTTGTAACAAAAAGTATTCGATATTTTGGCTGACAAAAGTGAATCTCAATTTTTATTAATAAAAGCTGCGTCCACTTTTTGTCAATTTTTATAGTACGCATATATATGTATATGTACAATGCGCTTTCTACTGATTTAGATACCTCACACTCTATTCTCTTGCTCATATTTAACATCGCAATGATATGTAGAACAGTGCATGGTATGTGGAATGATAACGTCACGCATAATATGTATATATA
>QKQZ01003513.1:0-35289 GCA_003595255.1 Solenopsis fugax | reverse complement strand
ATAATACTTGATAAATTAAGTTATCGATAGCTACGGCGTATATACCGCAGTTACCCTATATGGAATCTCGTTAACGTTGCGCACTTTGAGATTATTGAAGCGGCAATCTGTATCCCAGGATACTGCCTTTCGCAGTAACAAGACGGAGGAAAATTATGGAAGAGATAGCAGACATTTTATTTAAATATTCGTAAAAGCGATATTCGCTGCATACAAATGTTACACTGAGAGAAAAAAATGATTGCAATTACCATAATTTAATTTACAATCATTTTCGATGCCAACTATTATTTATAATTGTTTTATCATGCCGATTGTAATTATTAGTCATTGTCATTATTACGTAAACGTAAATAGTAAAATAATTAATAATTATATTCATTATAATTGTGATTGTATCTCTTACACGGAGAGAAAAAATTGTAGTGGTGGCAACTATAAGGGGACAACCATACAAATTTTGTTAATATAATTATAATATATAGTTAAGTGAACTATATTATAGTTATTGCAACTAAAGTTATGGTTAAGAGAACTAATAAAAATAGTTGTAGTATACTATATAATAAAGTAATTACAACTATTTTTGATTAGTTTTCTTAACCATAAACTTAGTTGCAATAACTATAATATAGTTCACTTAACTATATATTGCAATTATATTAACAAAATTTGTATGGTTGTCCCCTTATAGTTGTTACCACTACAATTTTTTCTCTCAGTGTACTAGGTAAAAATGTTCATTTTATTTTTGGCATCCATATCTTAATATTTGAAAATATTTAAATGTAATATTTTGTGGTAAAATTTGTTCATATTTGGTAAAATTGTAAACACAAGGTAATTATCACAAAAATTATAGGAACAATAATTATAAAAATGGAGCTCCCAACTATAATTATTTTACCAATCAATTATAGTCACAAATACCAAACACTTTTCTCTCAGTGTATCTTGTCGAAATTTATTTCCTCGTGTATACGCGCAGATAAAGCTTTACGTAGCCTTGTGCAATATGTATTCCTCTAAAACATGCATCTTCCTAAGAGGGTACGAACGCCGGAGGCGAAACAAGTCGATGCTTCGGTCAGCGTTAAAAAAATAAATCGATCTTTCATTGTACGCAGCGAGAGGCGAGAGGCGAAAATCCGCCATCAAACGTAGCGACGTACATGTACGTGACGCACAAAAAGAAAGGGATTTACGTGAACAATGCATACAAGCGTGCATTAAGCCGGCGACGCTGCGGCCGTCGAAGCGCCGGCGACGCCGGCCGAACGATTCATCGGCGTATCAGTTTAATCCCGGCAAGCGCGATAGCGTTGTAAATCCAATAATTGCCCGTCTTACCCGTTAAGCAGCTTTAATTAATTCCGTTTCCGTACCGGCGGCGGATTAACGGCCGAAGTTGAATTAAAATCTCATCTGGAGCAAAAGTCCGGCCCGCAGCCGTTACGTTTACCTCCCGTCTTTCTAATTCCTATTTCCGGTATCTATGTCATTAACGGCGTTAGCTTTATGATCTACCGTGTCGTTGATGGTTAACAATTATTATTATTACCATCAAATTAAAATTTCTAATGCCGCCATCGAATAAAGGTTTTATAGTTAAAAGTAACGAGATGATTTTTTTCAATGATTGTCAATAATATTCTTGCGGATTTATTGAAAAGAATCATAAGACATGTAATAGAAGAGATACTCGATGTAGTATCGTTAATCGGAAATGATGGCGGCGGAAATCCCTGATCCGAGAAAACTGCTCCGAGAAAATTGCGCCCGCCAGGAACGTCTCGTAGAGGTAAAGCCTCGTTGATTGGAAATGCACTGTTAAATTGAAACTTGTATCGGATCGATGTTCACTCGAGGGAAATAACAACCGCATCCTTTGTGCCCAGAAGTCGGAGACCGTGTCGATTTTAATAATATCGTCTCGCTAAGATATAAGATAAATGTCAGCGCACCATTGAGCATTTCCGAACTATATTTGTGCAAATCGATTACAAACAGAAATAAAAAAAAAAGTAGAATATCTCAATTTATGGATGAATTACACAATTTTCTTGAACAATATGTAAGGTACCTGAGTCGAATAAGACTCACTTAATGTTAATTACTGTTTTATTTTTTAACTTTGGAGATATTAACATAAACTAAGTGAGAATTAAATCTTTATTTCAATCACTCGGAAAAATAAAATAAACTTTATAAAATATTTATAAATAAAAAAAAATTTTTTTTAACTCTGACATTGAGCCTTATTATATGCTTATTATAAAATTAAATTATTATATTTAATAAACTTTGTAGCGGATTTTTATGAAAATGTTTGTGTTTGTTGCACAAACTGACGCGTTACTGTTGAGTCCAATTCCTCGACTCATTTTTCTTACTTTCTACGATACATCTTTCAAGCGTGTATTCTAAGCGTAAACCGCGTTTTTAAGTTGTTTAAATTCAAAAGGTGGACCTTATTTGACTCTGGTACTTTACATTTCCTTCTGCCATTCTAAATTTTGATAAGAGACACATTGATTTTTAACGGGGAAGAGATTTGCTTCTTCGTCACAGAGACGCTCGCCAACTTATACAGACACCGCGTGTCCGAGAGTTACAGAATCAAATGGACAAATTGCAGGTTTGAGGATCGAGCTGCGCGTAAAGCGAGTGCCCGGATATCCCAGCTACAATCGCCACGGATGTCCATTATACAGATTGCGACGGATGTTCGCACTAGTTGGATATCCGTAGTTATACAGCCACGCTGTAATCTCACCGCGATTCGTTAAGATCTACGAGGCATGAAACATAGTTTACACGCGCGGCGGAATGTCGGTGTCGTCTAACAGTCGCGTGAATTATGAACTACGTGCGCACGAGGGAATGTCACGAATATCCTAGGTAAATCCGTGCCGGAGATATTCAAATGTCGTCCTCGCGACTGAATAACTAGATGACTCGCGTTATCAAGAAGTTTTTATATTCTACGAAGATGTTCTGTAAAAAAAAAGTTTAATAGAAAATTCAAGGGGACGAGGAAACATTTCTATGGACGTCTGGATGTTGCTTCAGAAAACTTGGCTTACGAGAATTGATTTTAGAGAATTACATTATCATGTATTATTCTGTGACACGAAATAACATAGAAATTGTCATTTCACTTGTAATTTGCCGCTTATAAAATGCCAACTGTTCAATATTTTGATCCGACTTATTGTTACAAACTACATCAGTTCCGTGAATCTGAAATCTGTCGCTACACGCATGCTATTTTGCGCCATTTAGTTTGCGCTTTTATGTGCAGTAACATACGCGCGATCTGCAAAGCTTTCAAAATGAGTTGGACGAACGATATACAACAACTTCGTTTCGGCAATAAGCCCTTTGTAAACGCGAAAAAGGCGCAATATACATTCCACGCTGTCTGCCTATATAACGGACGAAACGACGGGGGAAAGTTAACCGAGTAAAAGGGATAAGCAATATCCTTTTATTCCGTTTGCTTCCTGCACCACCGCCGACGAAAGACACGACGGAAAACTAGGATTGCACAGCCAGCTAAATTCCTTCTATAATTGATTTTGTAAAAGAGAGATGATACATCGTTTAAAGGAAAAAGAGCAGCTTGCGCGAGCTCCTCTTTGATAAACTCAAACTGACATCACGTCACTCGAGATCTCGTCGGTCTCTTCACAGCCGCGTATGTAACTTTATTAAATATCTCGTATGCAGCACAATAGAGAGACACAGCGTACAATTATGTACATGGAAAAAAAAAACAATTGCTGCAGTATTTAAAAATTTAGCTAAATACAGATAAAAAATAATTTTGTTAGACCATCAAAATAACTATGTATATAGGACGCTCAAGCGTGATAATATTTTGCTGCAAAAAGTTTTGACAGTCTAATAACCAGTTTTTATCTTTACGTCCAATACAATTTTTTTAATATATGTTCAACATAATTATTTTCAGATCTGTTTTTCATCAAACTTGTTCTTTTTATGTAGATAAAATATAAAATCGAAAATATTTTACTTTTAACTAAATTGTGGTAAAATAATTCAATACGTAGTGAATTTTCAAATTACTTGTAATAAATACGAGATCAAATATTGAATTCTTTTTATTATTATACCACTATTTATCTTCCTTTTGTTATTTAATAAATAACTGTAACAATAGACGAAAAGAGAGGAAGAGAATGTATCATATTGATTTTAAATTTTTGTATATCTCCGGCGGTCGAAACGTTATTCGATAAATAAGAAGTAATTGATAAAACTTCGCAATACACTATCAATTTAATAAGATAATTTATTATTTGTTCATGGATAAAATAAATTAGAGATCCTTTCTATATTGGATCGTACTATTGGATATCGACTATCAATTAACCGTAAAGTATTTTTCCAATATTATAAATGTGATATATCATTTATCTCCCCCATCATTTTTCCAATTTTTATTTCGTCAGTTTTTATAAGTATAATTTATCAAGCTAATCTACGAAAACTATACTGTTTGTAACTCTATTGAAAATGAAATTGCTGATGTCCCGACATTTTCGCCGAGGTAAAATCGATTTCAAATTGCTCGAACAATACCTTTGAGCTCTTTTTTTCTTTAACTCTGTACACGCGATCTATCAACCATCGAGATTGCGAGAAAACTTCGTAACAGTGTCAACAGCTTTTACATAAAATCCTGAACGAAAGCACTCTTGACCTCTTTAAGTGGATGACGTTTAGTTTCGACAAATAACATTTCGCTGTAAATAAGACAACACGTCGTCCCATGATGAACAAATAGTCTCCGTCAACATTCTTCGTCGACAATCACCACAGTGTAATGCGGCACGCCATTTACTTCTTTGCCTTCGCTTCCGGTCATTGAAAATGCAATTTCAATTCCGACGAAGCGAAGTCAATTCGCTCCATACGGCGGAAGTAGATCGTGGTGACACGGACGAGTTTTCATAACCGATATGAACGAGATGTACGTAACTTTATGTTCGCGCAGCTACGTGAGCACGAGATGTCACGGCTTATCTCTCCCTCTTTCCTCCCTCTCGCGCCTGAAATTGATTCTTCGCGAAAGGTCGGGAAATCGCCCGCGAATGGTCCGAACGATAGCCAGAGCAAAGAAGACTTGAGGCTACGTTTCTTCGTCTTTCTTTCGATGGATTCCAAATTCACATCGGCAATAAAATTTCGAGAAAAAAATCTGTAAAAAGAAGAAGTGCGGTAAGAAACAGAAATAGATACGCGGCAATTAATTTATACGGCCAATCTAATATTTGGTATTATAGATTTGATAGCTAAGCCTAAAAGCAAAAGTTGAGTAAGGAGATTGTATATTGCAAGATTTGTAAAAAATATTCATGAAAGAAACGAAATATATAATATCCATTTTATAGCAATTCAAAATAAGACTGAGTTGCTATCATATAAATTTATCTATATTGTATTTGCTCTTGCAGAGTTATTAAAAATAGTTTAATTTAATATTTGTTTATTATATTATATAAATCTAAAAATTATATAAAGCATTTTTTAATAAAAATAAAGTAAACGTACATAAAAATATGATATAGACTTTTTGTATTGTAAATATAAAGATATTAATAGCTCGTAATATTTTTATTCAAAATCATATTATTTTGAATTAATTATATAACTTTTAATTAATAATATAACTCTTACATATTTGATTAATTTTATAACAAATAACTTGGGGTGTTTTCTACAACCTAGCTAGTTCACCAAATCGATACTATGAATACATGTATGAATTATAACTTGTTTCTCTGACTATTGTACAAAAATGAAATTGGATCTCGGAATCTTTGAATGAAAGGTAGATATGAATCAGTAAAAAAAAGTTTGCTGTGACGTGAGCTTCATTTCTCCGATGCTGGTTATAAAAACATACCAGGTGACTATTCTCGGATTAATCCTATATACACTTTTAGGTCACGACATTTCTGAGTTAATTATTATTACTTTAACAAATGTAAAAAATTCTTCAATGACTTATAAATACTTTACCAACTCTAAAAAATATTTGTATGGTTGTTTATTCTAAAAAAATGTATATAAATGTTATAACTATACAGTGCTTTTAGTTTTAAGAAAATAAATGCGCATAATATGAATAATCCCATTGTGTACAGAAGATTAACAGACAAGTTTTAAAAAATGCTAAGTTTGTTAAGACAGAAATAAATTTCGCGTTTAAGAAGAATATCAACCAAGTTTAAATTAAATTGTTTCATTATTTTAATGACTTTAGAGCCCTTGGCTCTCGTTCAACAAGCATCGATGTGTGTTACAAGTGATGATGGCAATTCGCCCGTCTGCACTGTATACCAACGAGTATCTCCAACTGTCAGTCAGGCGAATCGAATGATACCATCATATTCATGCAAATACTTTTGCCGACAAGCCAAGTTGCAATCTCCTACCAATGTCAGGTAATACTTCCTTCTAGGACGGGAGGGGAAGAGGGAAATATTGGCGTCAGAGGCAGCGGATATCGCGGCAGTAAATCGTTTCTATTCACTACGACCGCTCCAAACACAAGCATATCCTATCGAATGAGAAGCACGAAAATGTCGCGGAGCCTCGTAAAGACGCCAAACATTCGACGAGGGGAAGCTAAATGTACCGACAATTCGAAAGGAAGTCATAAATTCGTAACCTCGTTTTCCTGTCAATGGCGAAAGTAAAAATACCCCTCGGAATTCTTTTAGAAAACCAATCGTGTAATCGGTTCGTTACTTATTTATAGTTCGTAATTAGTCGACGATCAATTGTATCAAATACATATGTGTAAATTATTATTAATAGACAATGAATTATAATATTGATAACAATAATTATCAATATTAATTATGGATCATTGTTTATAACTTACAATTTAAAATATATTTGATTGTGACGACTCTAATTACAAATTCATTATAATTAATGTTATCTATTTAGTATTCCCCTTTTGACATTAACCGAAAGACACCAAGTTCTATTGATATTTAAATACCTACACATATATCATCAAACGAACACGCATCGGCGACAATCCGTAGCATCGAAAATTCCGCGCAGCCTCCACCCCCTAAGAAAACAAACTTTTCTCATCAAATTTAGCTTTTCCGGCTTCTGCGGTCACCGCGCGAACTCGAGAATACCACGGAACAACGTAGACGCAGAAGTGAGCGGCTATTATGCAAGCCGCGAAACAAATTCGCCGCCTGTACACGAGAAAAACGCACTCGTTTAGCGTATCTGCGCAAAACGGTGCGTAAAAATGCGTGTTTACGAAACTTGAAGAAAATGAGCTCTTCTCCCACAATGTGGCGAGGAGAGCGGTCGCGCGGTGCGACATAATAAAACGTTACGGGGAAGAAATCGTTTCGCGTTGTAAAATGTTAAAGCGGGTTTTCCAGTGTGCTGCGCAAACCCGGGGACTCAGGTTCCTTGATTGCAATATCCCGGACCACTCGGCAGGACGTTAACGTAAAGAAAGTCTCGAGGTTTATTGCGACGATGTCGCCTGGAATGTAAATAGGAGGTCGTATGCGCTGCAAAATCCATTGTGATTAAAACTGTTTTTCAGAACAATCAGAAGGGGATATTTCTGGAAGTATAAATGGTATGCGAAGAAAATTTGTTCGTTTCTTCTTTCTGGGACGTGAGAAGCGTAAGAAACATCTCAAGATATGTGTTTTATATCTGACACATAAGGTGCTAAGAATCTTAAATTATCAATTCTATAAATGATATATTTAAAGAGCAACCATTACATTGTAATAATAAATTGCACATTCAAGATTTAAAAGCTTCGAAAGTTTCTCATGAATAATTAAGTTTTTAGATTCACATCCTTCTTATCTTCAGATTAATTCCCAAACAGCAACAAATTAGGGCGTCCCTTAGATACCTCTGCAATTCGAAAGTCGGCATACTATTCGTACATGTGCGTTGTACGGAAAGAGCTAAATTTGCTTGCTCTGGCCAAACTAATATCTATTCATAATTAACTACGGTACGTCTATTATCTAATAATTAACTGGCAACCGCATACACCGCATATAGATGCGAATGCGGTTGCAATACGCATTATTATGGGAATACATGTATAGGGAATACATGTATAGGTGCACGTGCAAATATAATATATAATATATAATGGTGCACGTAACAAACCCTTCGCGCAAATTGGTTTATGTGATACAAAAAGGCAGATGCGCGCTTTCGCAAGCGCGCTTCAATATTTTCTGCTAAGATTATACATTTGAAAAATTCCCGATAATCGCCATTCTTCCTTCCACCGTTCATCCACTCGAGGATTCAGCTCCCGTGCAATTAGGAATAAAAAAAACATCAGGCAATGTAAATAATCTTATCAAACAGCTCCGAAGGAACATAATAAAGGAATCGCGCTAGCCGCCCCGTGAAAACTTTCGACGAGCTTTTCTTTCGGCTGATTATACGGAAATGCGCCAAAGTAACGGAAAAACCGCGATAACCTCGCGGGGGTGTGGCGGGGGGAGAAGAGAGGGAGGAGGAGGTAAAGCCCATCCTTCGTGAATGCCGAGGATTCTTTAATATCGAATGCCGACATTCCACACGCTGAAACTCCGTGTTTCTTACGCGCACTTTTAGGAAGATGAAACTCCGAATCAGGAAGGAGAGGAATGCCAAATGTGGGGAAGAACGCGGGGTAGCGTACGAAACGCTTTCACGACCTCCTCACATCACCGAAACGACGAAACATCGAAAGCGGAGATGGATTATTCGTAAGGAATCTCGTTTTCGTGCGCGAGGAGCGATATTGTCGGAATTCAATTTTGTAATTGACAAATGTATAGTGCCGTGCACTTTTCGTGTTAGCGCGAACCGAACAGCGCGAGCTATATATTTGAGCGGCACGTTTCGCAGCTGCCTGTGTCGTATATTTGTGAAAGGAACATTCCAGATGATCCCGATTCTATACAGAAAAAAAATTAGTATCAAGTCAACAATTCATTATTTCATATATAAGCAAGAATATAAAATCTCCTTGGAAGTATTTATAATCTCAAAGAGACATAATTTGCTAACATAAAAAAATTTTGTTTCTTCATGCAAGCAAATTATGTCTGATCAAGATTATCAAATTCTTCCAAGGAGATTTTATATTCTTGCTTATATATGAAACAATGAATTGTTGATTTGATAGTCACTTTTTTCTATATAGGTAGGAAAATTGCAGGAAAAATGCTCCATGATGCATTATGCATCTTTGAAAAAAAAAATCACTTTCCCAAGAAAATGCTTTAAGCTTTTGAACTTGCGATCTTAGCGTCTTAACGATATCGTTCGGCGATCCGATATTTCAACGATCCCATCCTTTCGTCCATACCTCCCATCGCAACTCGGCCGCTCACGAGACTTCCGTACGGTTACCTCACGTGGACAACGTGGAAAACACGTCGAGAACACTTCTGCGGCATTCCGGATAAAGGGCGTGGCAGCCTGCGCCCTCCGCCTGCTCGCCCAGCCGTTCAGCCGCCCGATATTCCCGATCCCCGTACTCGTCGTACTCTTCCCGCGTGCTGGAGGGCCTGGAATTCCATGATATTCCGCATACACATGTGCGTATGTTGTATGTACGTGTGGCTGCCGCGCCGCGCCGTGAGAAATTACAACGGTCGTGTTCGTACCGTCTCACTTCGGTAACGGCGGCGTCGACAGAACAAAACGAAAAATATTGGCGAGTCGCGGATACGGTTTATCGAAAAATCCCGGTGTGCGCTCGATCCGGTGTTTATTAAATACCGTCGCCGTCTCCGCCACCGCGCCGCGCGCCCCGTGACATTATGTTCGCGTAATTGACGTTACGCGTGGTCGATAGTTTTATTGCGGCGCAACGCGGCTAATCGATTTTTCTCACCGGCAACGCCTGCTACGAACGATTATCGATAATAGAGACATTCTTTCACATAAGCGGGGTCACCGGGGAAATATATATAGGATACATCGTGATATTAACACATCGAACACTTTATACACTTGGCGTATCTTCAACGAGTTTCATAGCCGACGAAGTCGTCTCAGTGAAAATTGAGACCGACAGGATTAGTTGATATCGTTATTAGAGTTCGATAAAAATCATTAGTCGAATAAAAAAGAAATTGGCGTCGATACAATTTTAAAGCACGTGAAATTCAAGAAACGGGTCGTCTCTATTCAATTGCAAAGTCCGGACTTATTTTCTCCTATGCATCTGTAACTAAAAACCGACCTGCGTTTCGCGACTCGAGATTCAAGTGTGTCGATTTTCTCGAATAGTAAGTGGTTCATTTACCTAAGAAAGGTCTGTACCAATTGTCCCAGCAATCCGTGATGGACGTCGAATGGGACGTAAGCGACTTCGCAGATGGCCCTGAGTAAACACTCTTTGCCACCGAAACCGTACACGGCCGCCACCTTTTCGAACATTTTGTACAAGCTCCACCTGCTCTTGCTGTCTCTCATGTAATACACCCCCGGCTCCGTAAAATCCGTAGCGTTGTTCGGCAAGTAGTATTGCATTTTCGCAAACACTCCCACGATTATGCTCTCGCGATCCAACTGCAACGGAGTGCCTAGACCGAAAATCAGCTGCGAAAGCAGGAATAAGCGGCATTCAAGCGGAGAATATAATAACGCTTTCGCTAGAACGAGAGAAATTATTTCCACATCGCTGTATTCCCGCATCGCGATACTTTACACCGCTATCGCGTTATCGTCAAACCGAATCCATCTACAGAAATCGTTAGGTAAGATCGTCAACTAACGTTTCATTGAATAGTGGCCAAATGAATTTTGTAGTTACTGGTACCAAAAACTTAGTTACATTTAACAAAACTTTTTGTAATTTCTTGTATGAAAATAATTAATTGGTTAAGGCTACAAATTGTTTGGTCAAAACAACTATATATTTAGTAATTATAACTATAAAATTTATTTGATCACTATTCAACCAAACGTTAGTTGATTTTACCAAACATTTCTCTCAGTGTAACGAAAGGAGATATGTACTACGCGAATTTTGGAAAATTCAATATCAAGATATAGAGTTTAATGTCGTAAAAGTAGTATGTAACGTTCCGATGCCAACGGGTTAAAGGATTGGAGTTGCAAGATTTTAAAATTTCAAGTAGTAGCACACGAGACAGATATTACAGCAAATGGCCGAAGCTTTACAGAGTCAGGTTTTGCCATAGTGCTAACTCTGTCGAGCTCGATTTTGCGTGTTCGAGACCAACTGCTAATATCTTTCTTTTTCCTTAATATTTATTTTTTATGTGTTCTTAATGTTAATTTGTTTTGTGGTTCTACGAAACAAAGGATATTTTTTTTATGGAAAAAAATTATCAGGGACAATGATCATTTCTCATTGACACCTAAATGTTATCTATTACATTTTACGACATCATATTCTTAACTCTCTGAGATTAGGTACATGAGAGATTTAAAGACCCCAGGAAATTTTCAATTTATTTTACTTCAAATTTAAATATGTACAAAAAAAAATAAAAAACGTTTCGGGTCAAACACTTGTGAAATCGTCAAACACTTCTGAAATATCGGAAGAGTGTACCAGATTTTTTTAAGACTTTTTTAGAATTTTAAGCAATGAAAAATAATTGCGTGTTCTCGAAGGGTTAATGTCAAACTTTCCAAAATCCGCGAGGTACTTGATTCTTCCCTTAGATTTCATTTAAATGGACTTATCTCGTCATTTTGTTTTTTTCATTATAGCTATTCAAATATATCCAAAGAAATAACTTTTGATTTAGACTTCTCTACTTTTCGACTACAAATTTCGTCTAAAATCAATATTTGTATCAGGTAATGGCGATCAATGTGTCGTTCAACGTGCTTTTGCCAGCCGTGCCGCATTGAGAAAATGACGGTCGTCGCGCGCGTTTAATTATTCTCGCCGGTGCCGCGGCGGTGATGCGCAGCATGGTGTACACGACGAGGATGAATCGCGATGACCGCAGCCGCACGTCGTGGATCCCGAATTCCGTGGATCGTACGAAGTTCGTCCAATTTCCGCGCCCGGACTCGCGCGGACCGCCCCTCGTATGAATTTCCGATAAAACCGCAAATTTCCGCGTAGAATCGTTCCGCCGAGTATCTGGGTACTATGGCCTCGCCCAGAAGGGGCGGGAATGGGAGGAGGCGGAAAATGCACGCCGAAGAAAAAAGGAGCCGACACGCAATAATTCTTTCTCTCCGGGGGCAAACAATGCGCGCTTGGGCCCGACATTATGCGCGAATAATTGATTGCGAGCGTATCGTACGAGCGTAATTCCGGCACGGGTGTCTCTCGCCGACGAAGACAGTCCCTTTGCGTTCGAAATATTTCAAGCTTTGAGAATTATCACGCTTGCTCTCCTTCTTCCTCTCCGCCAGTAACAGATGCAAACTTGTGGCGCCGAGCTATGGCAGAAGCAAGGCCCTTCATTCTATCCTAAATAAAATAATGAATTTTAAGTATTATTTTTACGAGCAAAAATTAATATTACATTTTACAAACAAAAATGATTTCTATTTGTCCGAGCTTTGTGAGAATCCTGATTTTAAGGTTGATTCTAGTTTGTAGCTTGTTTATTTATAAAATTAATATGAAATTGATTTAAAATTCTTCTCTGATAAGACCTAGTTACTATTTGCAGAATTCAAAATAAAGTTTATTTACGGATTAAACCCGATGAACGTAAGTGAAAGAAGCCAATATCGATCAAAGCGGATTTTGATGCCTAATAATAATTTTGCGTGAATTATACAATTCCTAGCTCATGCGAATTCCGAAACCTCGATTGAGGTGATTTGTTTCATAATAAAATATTCTTTCTCTGCAATATTATTAAATTGCTTACCAATTTAATCTGTGATTTAATCTGTTATTTCGGAGCTTTAAAATTGCATTTCAAGACCGACAAATCGACGCGCAGTTCGTATAAGCTAGGAATTGTATAATTCACGTAAAATTTTAATTATTATTAAACATCCTTAACACTTAATAATAATTAAAATCCATTTTGACCGATATTGGCTTCTCTTCGCTTATGTTTGATATTTTCATCGATTGATTTACAATTAACAGTATTTGTTTAAACGAGATGCTTTTCTCTTATTTGCTAAATAAATATGCTTCAGAGCTACGGTAAAGACTTGTTAATCTTGTACAAAAATCCTAATACATTTCGCCAATGTTTTCAGTGGTGATCAGTGGTGATGCGCAAGAATATATATCCACGCTTGCCGCACCGAAACTCTGAAGGTAATAATCTCCAAATTCTATTTTCCGACTTACATCGTCAGTCCAACCATGCCTTCAATTGGTGCAAGTAATGAATGTTGCCCCGTACATTCCCCACGTATACAGCCAGCAGTCTATCACTGGCTCGTGGAATGTATCGATTTCGTTCGCCGACGACCTCGGCGACACGACGTGTGTAAAAAAAACCGCTTCCCACACATATCCGGCGTATATACGAAGCCCGGGCTGAATCTCGTTAAACTGTCCTTTCCAGACGCGCCGTCACGCCGTGCTGCGATCCTCCGTGGAAATTCTCGCGGTTTTATCGAAATTCATACGTACGCCGCGCCAGCATGTGCCGCGAGGGCCGCGAGGGCCGCGATGCACCTGCAACATCCTGTACATATGTGCGCTCCCGTGTCCGCCGTAAACTCTTCCGTCCCCAGCCGGGGCGTCAGCTGTCACGAAAATTGAATGGACCACGAAAGATCGGCGCGTATAACGCGCCGGAGTATCGCGCGGCGCGGCCGCCTAATAATTCTCCGTCGATGTCAACGCGCGCGCGAGGCGAATAATTATCCGTGTCGCCGAAAAAAAAACCGTCCATCACGATTCTCTCGGTCTGGTCGCGCGTTTTCTTCGCGCCATTCGCGCTCGTTCGAGAGTTCGGACAATGCCGGGGATCGTCGCGATGGTGTTTGCGGGAAACACGCTGTCCGGAAAATTGGACGAGCGCGACGAAGGATGGCGCGCACGGAAAACGGCCGTGTACATTCATTTTCGGACACGCACGGTTCCGACGGTAGTTTTAATTATCCGAATAGCGCGGAAACTGCGTCGATCTGTTGCAATAAACCGCTATAGAATATAAATTAATTTCAACGTTATACGTACAAGGGAATGGACAAAATAATGTCAACACTTATAGAAAATATATTAACTTTTCTTTTATTAATAAGATAGGGTAAAGTTGCCTATTATGAGATACCTTTTTCTAAAGATTTATAATTTATTTAATTTATATCATTAAATCCTATTTTTATATCCAAATTATAGTAAATATATTTAAGTTTCATCGCCAAAAGTTAGCAATCGATAATAGTTATACTTTGTTGTATATGAAATTTTTTATCAAAGTTACCGATTTTGCTTGTTCAAAAAAAGGGTTCCTAATATGAGATGCAAAGGTTTTTTTATATGAAATGGATCTTATCGACTTAGACCTTACTAGGTTCAAATTAGGTTCCAGACTCAAAATTTAGTTGACCAATCAAATAGCTCTTTCGATACTCAAAAACTTTTGTACGTACGAAATCTATTCTCTTCGAGATATTTTAAAGTCTCAGTGCTAATGTTGAAGGCCATAACTTTCAAGCCTCATAATTCGAAAGTCCTCAATGACAAACTTTATTATAGCATTTCGGAAAGTTCTCGAAGTCAGAATATGCAATAATAAATGGGGATTTTTGAGCGTCTCATATTATGAGTTCCACACTTTGCGGTTTCACGATCACCAAATCTAATATTTATAATTAAGCAAATCATCACATCCCGTATTTTTCCATTAATACAATTTTACTCCATCACTACATGCAGAATTTATCATCAAATATTTGTTTATTTTATAATAAACAAGGTTTAAAGACTCATCTCAATAAATCTTGACAACATCCAATTTCAAAAAACTTTTTTTCCAACGACTGCACGCATGATCTAATAATGAATTTTCTACTAAATAGATTTCATCCCAAGAATAATAAGTTTATGATAGTACCAACCACACGCGTTTATTAATGTAGCAGAAACCTCGCTACTTCATCACATAGGAACCTATCTCATAATAGGCGACTTTACCCTATTAATCTATCATTTGTCTTTGTGTTGCATCACCAATCGAATGTTCGAATGATTGTACTATACTTTTAGTAGAACATCTTTCAATTGATTAGATAAATGATGATTTAAGTGAGAAAAAAAATTTTCTTCTCACACAGACTTCTAAAATTACCCTCTGTTCTTCAAAACTTTAACATTTTTCTCAGTCAACATAACTGCTAAACTTAAATATCATGGAGTCATTGAATAATTTGGAAGGACAGCATGAAAAACAGATTTTCTTCTCCAATATCTCTTGAGTACCCTCTAATATCTCTTGAAAGACGTTCTGCTGGAAAATTAATAAAACATTGCACTGAATTCAAGTATCATACCTTATTCCAAACAAAAGATAAAATCTGTATTAAAGACAAGTGAGATAGGCCTATCTCTTATTAATAAAATAAGTATTGTATCTCAGGTGTTCATTTGATCTATGTTGATTTTATCATTATTTTATTTATTCCCTGTATATATTGTGTAATATTATTTGATAATTCTTTTTCTTTAACAATAAAGTGCCGTGCGTGACAACAAATGACCTTCTCAATTGACAATTAGCATGTCAAATGAGCGACGCAATTTCGTGGAGCAATTACATACCAAAAGCATAGACGGATCGGGAAACGTGAGGCTCCTTCTCAGCCTGTGTCGCTGTGCTGCCTCTGAGATTTCGACGTGAGTACCATTCTCCCGCAGGCATCTCCCGATGTTGATCGATTGGCAGAACAGAAGGAGAGCAAGAACAATCGATCTGATCATTTTCTAGAATAGGATCGCAACGTGACACGTACGCGATTCCCCGGCGTCCGATTAAGCGACGTCGAACTCCGAAGGCAGCGAAGACTGGATTGGTTTGGTGGCATCGTTTTCGTTGTGTGTCGCGGGGACCGTTAAACAACCCCCAGCGCAAATGTTTGCGCCGGTTCCCCGGGAGTTGCCGGCGAATTGCCAGCGACGAGGTTTCGTGGTTCGAGCCGTTTGTATATAACGTCGTTTACGCGATCCGGTGAGGAGCAATTCCCACCGACAACGCGTGCATAACGAGCGGTCTCGTAACGCGTCTCGTATCACATCCGGACGCGGCTCGGACAAATATTTGAAATCAGCGCGACGCGACGCGGCGACGCGGCGACGGTGCGATTATACAACGCCGGGATCGCGCGAAATTGCGTGTAACGTGTCTCCGTTAATAAGTTAAGTTTGCGGACCGCGTCGTGTCGGTGCACGGCTGCTAAAAGTTACGTCACGACGGGATCTCTTCTCGCACCTCTGTAATGTGTCATGCGAATTAAACGTAATTCGCAACGCGAAATGGTATAATGTACGAAAGAGCGAATATATGCCTGCAACGCGTATCTCGGTGGAACTGCTGTAATCATTTACGTCGTTGTTAAGAGTTATTAACGCTAAAAATTAGCGTTTCAATTTAATTCGTTTCTTTCTTGATTTTAAAAAGCATACTAATGCTAATAAAGACATTAATATAATAAGTAACAAAAAAAATATCTGTTATTCTAATAATTCTAATTCTATGTAAAGTGTAAAGCATTTAGAAAAATCGGTATTTGTTGCAGTTAATGTTTAAGTTTATAAATAAAAATAAGTTGTGATTTTTTAAAAATATTAATATTTCTAAAGTTGTAAATTATTGCAACTTTGAATTTTTCTTGTGTATCATAGAATTCTGTATTATAGAAAAACATTAAATTGCTTCGTTAAATTTTTTACTTTAATTAATTGCTACTTTCTTCATTAAATTTTCAAAAATCCATATCCTTAAAAAAATATAGGGGAGAGTGGGGTAAATCAGACCTAGTTGCAGTTTTTTATCTCTATAAGACACAAATAAAGTCCAATCATAAAACTGAAGGTGTCGTTGGAAAGATAATTTAATTCCCTTCATTTTTGCTTAAGACCATTTTGACGTATCTCTCATCTGTGTTGAACTATAAAAAAAAATGTAAAAACGTTTTTTCCGGTCCGATTTGGAACTACTGGTTCCAAATTGGACCACCCCCTGGTATAAATCGGACATTCTTATTTTTATGGATTTTTAAATAGAAATTTTTAATGTATTTTTGCTAGGATTGAGTAAAAACGACTAACTTGGCGGTCAAGCATGAAAATTTTATTCAAAAAAGAAATTACTGACAGTTTATATTATTAGAATTGAAATAAAAAAAAACTCAATTAATCTGAGTCTGATGACTCATGATATTTTACTGATTTAATGTTCCTTGGACCAAATCTGGTCGGCTTAATGATTTCCATTTTTTAAATCGAGAACAGCAAGCTGAAGCACTTGTATTTCTATTGTGTCTGTTTTTTATTTATAAGTGCGGCCCATTTTTCACTAAAAAGCCAAAAAAAAAACACAAACATAAATCGTGAAAAGGTTTCCTCCTATGGCATACACGAGTATATGTAGGTCCGATTTGGACACCCCAAAAAGGTCCGACNAGAACCTGTGTCCAAGTCGGACCTTTTTGGGGTGTCCAAATCGGACACAGGTTCTTTTAAACTTTGGAACAAATTTTACAATAAACTACAAAAGTGATCACAAAACGCTTGATATTTTTGAATTCTATATTCTTTAATTATTTTAAATCAATTATCTTTCAAATTTTTAACACCTTTTAAATAATAATTTACAAGGATTTTCTTTTTTAAAAAAATTTTCGCACGATGACTGAAAATACATATTCTATTCGCGTCTATTCTGTGAATGTTATGACAAAGAATTGTCAAACTGCTGTCACATGTTCGGTGTCTTTACATTATAAATGGCACGCAAATGTGCTTAACCGTATTCATTTAAATTAAAAAGGTCCGATTTGGAACACGGTCCGATTTACCCCACTCTCCTCTATTTAGAATTTTTGAGAATCTTGGCCTTAAATTTATCTTATTATTCTTTTTATTTTTAGTTACAATGTCATACTTCCCAATAACTCCCTCTTTTTTACAATTGAAAATTTTTCCTCTTTCCTAAAACTTTGCGCCACACATCCTTTCGCAAGTTGCCGAGTGTAAAGATGGGTTCGATGACTTCACGTACACAAAAAAAATGCATATCGTGTCGCAAAAGAAGAACTGCGATCGCGCTCCATTTTCGTTATAATATCACCTTAACGTCGCTCTAAGAGTGAACAGATCAGCACTACGCTGATAGTGTCACGGAAAAAAGTTTCCCTTGATAAAAGCGGCAAAACCGTAGCCTCCGGCCCAAATCGAAGTCGCGTTATGAAAAAAGAGAGAGAGAGAGAGAGAGAGAGAGAGAGAGAGAGACGGAAAAGTCGAACGAAAATGGCAATGAAGCAATATCTTTCTCTTTAAGTCCGGCTTTAGCTTTACGTGCAGCTTCTTCAGTCGTAGATACAAGTCGCTCGGAAACTGTATTTCGTGGAATAGCGACAACGTTGGCCTCTTTCAGAACGACTTCCAAGAATTGACTACAATGGAATAAAAAGGTCAAAAGGTAAACTCCCTCCTCGATCGTATAGCCAAGAGGAAAAGCAGGGAAAGCCTTGTTTGTATTATACATACTTCGTATGCTTCGTAATGGTCGACTTCGACGAGGCAGAATAGTAAAAGCAGGAATAAATGTTTTTCTGATTACGATAATACAAACTGTACGTCGAAACCAATAATTTGGAATTTAGAACGCTTTTACTTCTCGTAGGTGGAGACATACTTTTCTTTTCCTTCTCACGACCGTAAGTTACAAAGGATCGTTCGCGTTCCCAACTTTCGACATCATGATCGACGGTGGCCGGCGGCGGATATCTTGCAGGCCTTTAAACGGATGATCCAGTAACGTAATAAAATCTTAGCGAAAATTTGTGCGAGGGCGGAACGGTCGACTCGCGAAGAAAAATGGCCAGCAGGTAACAGGAAAGGCAAAGTTTTGTTTCGCCGCGGCAGGATCTCGAGCTCGTTTCGTATGCTCGTAATCTCGCAACATCGTGGAATATCTTTCGTAAGTCGGCACGAGTTCATGATACCGTCGCTAAATTGAATCACGATGGCCGTACGATCTCGTAAAATTCACCGTCACGTTATGTACGCGGAATCGCCGTCGGACCTACGGCTGAATGCAAAACGTGTATTCGCCCACGGTTGGCTAAGCAACACCCATTCGTCCGCGAATCCTTGCTACGAAAAGAAAAAAAAAAAAAAAACAAAGATGTAGCTCGAGCGTAAGCGGAACAAAAAAAAGATTTATTCCCCTGTAAAAACTTTTCCTGACCTTAGCACTGCTCGGCGAGGCTAAAATTCTACAAAAGTTCAACTATTTCGTGTGCATATCGTTGCAAATATCATACTGATATGTTACATAAATGGAAAAAGAAAAAGAATAAGACATCGATTAAACGTCGTCGTATTGCGGAGGAGCCTCGGTTAAAGAACGGGAATTGTGCAAAGTGTATCCTTGACAGCGTGGCAGAGAACATTTCCGCAGCTTCGATCATTTCTCTTTATACTGGGAGAGATCGGATTGCGGGATACAATGAACAAAATCGGCGGCGAACTAAAAATAAATGGTTACGTAACACAGCGCGCGGGGTATTTCTGAAACAAAAGAAGACGTATGCGGGGTCAGTTTATCACGCTGGTCAACAATGGCGGTTAGGTTCGGTATCGGAGGATCCATTTTCCACGGTAGTTGTACGTGCAGCTTAAAACGAAAATTGAAAAAAAAATAGCATCGCCGTTCGTCAGCACCTTAGAAGTGGTTTGAAAATTAATGATAAAGTGTTCGAAAACTGAAAACGGAACGAAAACTTCAGTTTCAATTTCTTTAATAAAAAGTTGAATATTAGGCCGATATATGAGTAACACTTAAGAAAAAGTGTCATTTTTCGGTTGAAGTGGATCTTGGTTCAAGTCTTTTAACATTTTTCTCATAAAGCCTTGCTTCACATAAGTAATTGCATGCAGTCTGTTAACAACCTTGGAATATAATAGACAAACTCTTTAAATTTGATACAGATTGACAGTAATCACTTTCGATAAATTATGTTGGAACATTTCGGCAGCTGCAACGTGTTATAAACCCGCCTACTCCGTATTGCAAATCAGGAATTCTCGCTTGTCGCGCGGATCGATATCTTTTTAGATAATCCCTAGAGAAGGTAGTCGGGGGAAAGTTGATTCGTTTCCTCTTACGTTTGCTCCGACGACGGGCGAACAAGGATATATAGTCGAGGAGGATGAGTTTTATTACGTCGTCCTGGAGTTGTAATTCAATTCCGCGGCGGAATCTACGGCCGTACATGCGAACTAAGCCAATTGCCTTGTCCACTCGACAGAATCGAACGATTCTAAGCTGCAGGATAAACTGGAAATTAACAATTCGCAATACTAATGAATGAAAACTGGAAATCGCGTAACAATTTCCGTTCAGCCGAATTCCTATCAAGTCGAGCCTAATCTCGAGACTTTTCCTTTAAAAAAAAAAAATTTCAAAGTTTCGAGAGCTTTTCATTTAACGGTGATCGAAAATAAAGAGCCCTTCGCGAATTGGAACAATTGATATAAAAAATTTTACATAAAAAGGTATCGTATTCTATTAAATTCAGATATCGGACGATGGGTTGCGGAGACCACTTGATAAAAAATACAAGTATAGGTATACGCGTAACGGAAATGACGGTAAATTGATTCGCGGACTGTGAAGGGGGATATGGTAGCTCCTATTGTCGATTCTATAGTCAATATCTTCTGTATTGCCGCCTCCAGGATATCTGTAACCTTGAACTTTTGTCGAAGGTCTCACGCGAAGGCCGACGCGACGCTTATTATCTTTCTTTCGCCGCGCAATTGCCCGGCGGATCTCAAATCGCTTGATCCTATTTTTCACATTGTATTTATTTGCTTGGTGTAATGTAATATCGAGATTTTTGATTGTTCTTTTTCACGAAAATCTATGTGCCTTTTGACCTATTCGAGACACTGGAACCTCGAGCTTCTCGAAAAGCCTGCGCTTTAAATACGATTGATAAAATCGTATTCTCTTTTTCTTTTTCATCAACAAACAGTCGCAGCATTAAAAAAATTAATGCTGTGCGACATGGATTTTAAACCACGAACAAGACCAAACAATTCTTATAAATTTTTTGTCGTCGCTGAAAACGAATCCGCAAATGAAAGTGTTCTGTTATATGTCACATTTTTTAGTTATTTAAGCTCAAAAGTAATAAAAAATTCCATTTATGGCGCTTTTAAGTCCAATTTTCTCAAAAATGCGATGTAACGAAGCAATTTTACTTATGGATTCGTTTTCAGCAAAAAATCTATAAGAATCAACTGGTCCTGTTCATGGTCTAAAAAAAAGTTTAAATCGGACAGTGTTATTAAATTATTGGGATTAAGAATAAATATCAACTTAATTCCGCTTTTAATCATTCAAAAATTATTTGTTCTAATTATGAAAAAGATCTATTCCACAACATCCAGTGCATATTATGTTACCTCAAGATTGACATGCAAGATTTATTTGCTAAGCTCGTAAATTACGAATTTCATCGTGTCCGAGCTGATATTACAAATATTAAGGAACAGGACAATAGACGGGACGGAGGTAAATGAAAAAAGTGGCGAGAGAGAGAGAGAGAGAGAGAGAGAGAGAGAGAGAGAGAGAGAGGACATGGCCAAGAAGTAGGAGGGACGTGCAGTTTGCGACTGAACGTGACGCAGTTATTGCCGATGTTATTGCCAGTTCGACAACAGGTGCATGCGAAGAGGAAATAGTCGAAATTTATAGAGGTCAAGAAGACCGGCTACTAATCATGACGGCGGTGCGCCAGAGAGAATACTTCGTTTGTATCTCGAAATCTTTTTGGCAATTTTACTCCCATTACATTTCATCATATACAAATATACAGAAATTCTATTAAAATATTTCAGAGAGCAAGGAATGTAATTTAAATTAATCATTAAGAATTATACATGGAAAGTAATTGAAGTATCATCTAAACATTTAGCTGGATACATATCTGAAAATAATTTTATTGGACCATCAAAATAATTCGGAATTATGACGGAAGTTCAAACATATGATGAGCAATGCTGCAAAAAATTTTGACATTCTAACAATCAGTTTGAGAGTCCAACATAATTATTTTGATGGCCTAACAAAATTACTTTCAGATCTATAACCAGCTAAATTTTTAGATACTTTAGCAAAACCATTTTTTCCCTGTATAATATATTTTGAATTAATGAGATTTTAAGAAAGCAAATAGATAAAGAACATTTTTAATAGAATCAGCCAAAAGATTCAAACATATTATATATTCGATCTGTTCGAATAATTCGAATAATTTTTCATGAGTTTCTTTCTCTCGAATTATAATAATTTCAAATTTTCGGATCTAAAGTGAACTCAAATATATATCTTCAGTTTGAAAGATTCGAATTATTTGGTGTTCGATTTTGAGACTTGAGCCATCTGAACTATTTAATCACCTTATGTTTCCAAGCACTAATTTTTATCAGTTAATCGTTAATAACTTAGATCTAATCATTATTAAATGCCATTAGTATAAAGCCAATCGATATAAATGCCAAAATATATTTTTTTTTTAAACAGACATAAATAATGTTCTGTCATACAATTGTAGCGAAGAAAAATTCTGCTGATTCTGCTATCGCGATAGAAATTGCATGACATCCACAAAGTCTTGGATAAATAGCTTTGAGTAAATGCAAAGACGTAACGTTAAAATAAGAACCTTCTCTGATGACATAGTTATTCTAATATATCTCGGTAAAATAATTTAAGAGACTCTCCGTGCACTCCGGAAATAAATTGTCGCAGCTGTTGGAGTCTTGTTGACCTGCGAGTTCAGCGGCACGATATTCTTGATCGAAGGCATTTCTGAATGGCTCAGACGTGGTGGAAGGCCTGAAATATTTTTATTATAAAAATGACTACACCTTTAAAATGCGACTCTTCTTTCTCAAAGAAATATTATGAAACAGTATTATGAAAATGTACTGATAGTAAGACGCGATTATTGTATTGTCGCTGTAGCTAACGTATCGTTTTGTAATTATTATAATACGAATATCGTTTCGAACATACGCTCGTCCCATTCACTCCGAATAAATGTGTTATAAGGTGCCCGTATGCACTTAAGCCTGGATACGTCGCATAATACGACCGTGCATGTAACACGAACTATTCACATTCCTAAGCCGCGACAATGGTACGGCAAATGTAACAGTTCCTTAATCACGAAGCTATTCTGGGCTTAGCTAAAGATTACTCTAAGAGACTACTTGCTCGGATTAACGCTTACGTGAGGAAAATATGGGCGAGCTGCGCAGTCAGAGTATGGCTCCGTCTGAAAGGCACCGCCGCGGCTTCGCAAATGGTTTTCAAAAGGCAGGCTTTCCCCGATCGTGCAGCCTCGAAAGCCGACTCGAGGATTTCGTAACACTCCCATCTGGATATCAAAACCGCTTCACGTCGAAAAATAATAATAGAAACACGGATGAAATGTATGTCACGAAAATAGCACAAATATATATATAAATATAATATTAAGATTATTAAATGAATAAATATTAAAATCGTCGAAACACGTTCACGAATTTAATGCTGGTTTTTTAAACATTTACCTCAGATCTCAAATTTGTTCAAAAAGAAATATATACCTAACAGATTATTTAGCTATACAATTATATTATTTTTGTATAATTTTTTATAATTATATGTTAAAATATTGATTTTTTAAATTACTTAACAAATTTATGTATTTAAAAAAAATAGTATATACAAATAAATATTTCCTTTATAAAAGTCTCAAAGATTAAAACGTTCTATGCACGGAATGTAATATAAGCTTATGGTTAAACGTAATATTGTTTTTCAAAATCATTATTATATTTTCTTGTTGCATCAGTGCCGATTAATATCTCGGAAAATATCTTCAAAGGCCGTCAAGTATCTGAAGATCAAACGCCACAAGTCATTATGAAGCCGATGCAGCGTAAGGAGAAGTACGGCGAAAAAAAAAGAAATAAGGAAGCATCCAGGCTACGTTAGATCAGATTAACGAGAAGAAGCGAATGGGAGAGAGTCCTTCGATAAAAGAGGATCAACGTATATTGTGCCTTAGGATGTAGGCGCATGGGCCACGCAACAAAAGTAGGGTTATTAACATGTAAAGGGAAAGGATCTATGCCTTATCCCTGTATTAAGCCTCGTTGCTCGCTCCTCGAGGCCCGAGTATGCTCGTAAGATATCGTAAGAGCAAGCGACAAAATTTCATTCGAAACCCTCTCGATGCATCTTGTCAACGCTGCATCTTACATAATATCTTACGCCATCATCATCGTCTGTCTTTTGAACGCATCATTCGCTGCAGCCACGCCAAATCGATAGCTTTACTCCGATTAAGTATTATATAATATTTTAGAATCTCTGTTGTTTCTAATGATACGAAAAAATACCAAATGGAAAAGCTCTTCATTTCGAAGGGGCAAATATTGTGACAGGCAGCATTTTTATTCATGTTTATTTTATGAAATTTCGGGATCGTCAACATTTTTAAAAAAATTTAATAGCATATTTTTATTAACGTAATAATGTAGTTCATAAAAAAAAACAGATTCAACCATATTGGATATGTTGAGCTTAAGATGACCTTAAACATTTTAAAAAAACATTTAAATGTGATATCCTATATTATATGGTTAAATTTTTCTCTCTTTTTTATAAACTACATTATTACATTAATGAAAATATATCATCACATTTAAACAATTTTCCCTCAATGATCGAATTAGAGGAAATTACAGGAATTACATTACGTATTAAATATTAATACAAAAATTAAAACTTTTGTGACATAAAATAATTTGACAATATTCTGTAAGAGAAATTCAAATTAACACTGCGAGTCCAATGATTTGAGATATCATTTATCATTATATGTAGAAACGTGTGAGTAAAGACCCTCTAATTGGAAAGACACAATAGCTTCAATTAATTCATACAGAATTAATACAGACTAATGCTACGAATTAATCATGTGAATGATGATTCGAGAGATTATTTAATTCCTGATGCAAGTCGAGCGGAAAGACTCTCTGAACGGACAATAGCTTCAATTAATCTCACATGTCGCGCAAGCAAAGAACATGATACCTTTCGCATTTGGCGGAGTGGCGTCATTTCCATCAGGCTCGACATGGCGCTTGATCGATCTGTCATAACGGACGTATGGATCCGTCAAGTACGAGGCGTTATAGGGCAGGACGTAATTAAATTTCATCACGTAGCCGATAATCATGCTGACGTCAACTTCCATGGGTAAACCGAGGCCGAGGATTAACTGGAACGGTTTTCAAATATAGGAAGGTGTCATCGATCGTTTGCCACAACCAGAGATCGAATCACCCCGTCCGTCCCCTCGCCCTGCCTGCCATCCGCTCTCTAGTGCTGCCAGCGATCGAGGTTCAACCACACGAAATTAGATCGGAAAATGGATGTGTCCCGAAACTCTGTGATTCGAATAGCCGATATCGCGAATCCTCCATCAAACGTGTCGCCCGCCGTCGAGATTGTACAAAACGATCCGAATAACATGATAACAGGCCGATTTTTATTTAATTTTTATTTAATTTCGACACGTCAAGTAAACTTTGTTAAGAACTTTTCCAACTAAATTAAAAATTGAGATGTCTGATATGTTATATCGAGCAATCCTAATGATTATTAATTCTGATTTGATAAGAAAGATTTTAATATAGTACAGCACAATCAGTTTATCAAAGAAAAGTGAAATATCTAATCGTGCATATTTAAAAAAAAAATACAACCACTATAAATAATATACTTAATAAAAACAAAAATAAATAAATCCCAGTACATTTTTATCTAGCAATATCCCTTAATAGTCCCGTTGAAATAACGATCTAACCAACCGCGATTTTTCATGCGGCCTCGTTTGTTTTGTTTAAGAACACCTTTGGAACCTGTAAACTGTTGTACACACCTGAACTTTCGTTGGAGCATAGTCTCCGGGTGGCGGATACACCAGGTATCTCTTATCGCGCGCAAACCAGCCGCTACTTTGAGATAAAGTGGCGACATAAATATCACGAAGGTAGACACACAGGATGGCTAGCGAGAACGTACGAGGGATTCGCATTCTTAAACACCGTCGGGACTGACGATTTCGCGCCGTTCGGTCCAGGCGGTTGGACGCGCCAATTATCGCAATTAATAGCGCTGATTAGTCGGCGGCCACCGCGAGTTAAGCGGATAATGAACGGAAGCGCTTTAACTTTGGGAGGTGTATGCGCGATAACACGGGCGGATACCGTAGCGCATATACTATATGAGAAATGAATTTATATTAAAGAAATAAATGAAAACATGTATATAAAAAAAGATATATATTAAAAAAAAATATATATATATAAATTTTATATAGATTCATTAATATTTCTCAGTGAGAATATTTTAATTTCCCTCCCTCTCTCCTTCGTTCTCTCTCTCTTTCTCTCTTTATACATATGTATAACAATGAATTCGAGCGTTGTGACACAACGCAGTCATTTGACGCGACAGTTAATCTCACAATTAATCTTAGTGATGTAATCGCTCTGAAAGGGTTTTGATTACTGACAACTCAATAAATTTGCGCGAACAGCTCATTCAGATGTAGATTCTCACGATTTAAGCGGGATCAATGTGGGATGCATCATAGCGGAAAATCTTATTACAGATTTGAAGAACTGATGTTAATAAGATCGGAGCGCGCCGGAAGTTTTGTTATAATTAATTCTTCTATATGAATAGAGATGCATTATTCATTCTGATCAAGAAGCAATGAATTGAAAGACTCGATAATGTTTGAGAGGAACATTTAAAGTCCTCCAAAAAAGCCATTATTATGTACATTTAACATATCGAATGTATCCTCAATAATCTGATTTAATTAAACCTAAATTTGACAAATTTTTTAATAATATGTAATACATCAGCGAGTGCTCAGGAATAATACAATAAAAAAGCACAAGATCGTGCACATTTTTGCACAAACATGTAATAATATTCAATTGCGTGACGCGCAATATGACGTACATTATGCAACGTTAGAATTTATGCTCGAAGCAACTCTCTTCCTGTGATTATACGTGCGATATGTTTGGATATAAATTTCTATCGATGGATAGGTATTGAAAAATGCTCGAGATTAAAGTTACTCGAGATCGTGAAAAGCTCGCTATTTAAAAAGCTGCGCTCTCGTCGACCCACTTTCGAAGTATCCTCTTGCCACGCCCCGCGATGGATCGGGTCGACGATCGCTCTATCGTTAATATCGAAGCAGATAGTAGTAATAACAACTGGCCGGCAGCACGCCTTCGCTGTTTTTCGCTCGATATTAAAAATGCCCGTTGCCGATAATACGGTCTGCGCTTTGCTTGACGTAAAGTGAGCGAATGACTCAAGGAAAAACGGGATCACGGAAAACGGTGCGTCTCGCAGCAACGAATCACCTCGACATATGATATACACAACGTGCTCGTTCGTCTTTTCCTACGCGTTAAAAAATTGCTTTGAGTAATAGAAAGAGAAATATGCAGAATGATCGTCAAGTACTCTAAAAGATTTTAAAGGGTGATATCTTACATTATATAATTCAAGACGAAAACTTTATATGATCATACGTTAGAAACGACTTAGTTTCAAAGATACAGAGTCAAAGTTGAAGGAAAAATTTCGTTTATTTTTCTTCATGTTCTTCAAACATACATAAAGTTTCATCAATACAAGCCCAGTAATTTTTGAAATTTTTTGAAAAACTAAAATTTTTCCTTCAACTTTGATCCTATATCTTTAAAAAACTAAGCCGGATATTTTCGGATATATGTCTGACAGAAAAGTTTTCGTCTTGAATTAGTGTGTTCCTTAAAATCTTCAAATCCTTAAACAATTAGCAACTATCCTGTATAGAAACGAGATATGCGGAATATTTCCCTCCCGTATTTTCCCGTGAAATTGATTGTAGTTGATACGGCGATATTGACGAGCCGGAACACTGGGAGGATGTTCCAGAGTAGGGTGGAAAAAGGCAACCGAGAAAACGTGGTTATGAAAGGTGATTATCGAAAAACTCGGTGTGCAAGCCCGATGAGCTTGCGCCCCACGGAAAACTGTCTTCAATCCTCCGGTTTCTGTGCCCGGAAAATGGGTAGTTTAATGCCGCGCATTTCACAGACGGCAGATAGCTGACGTCAAAAAATAATAGTGAAGGAAAAGTAAGGCTCGATTCTATAACCACGGCAAACGATGTTGACGAGGATTATCCGCGCTTATTTTTCCAACCTCTTAGATTCGGGTCCCGCCCACACATTCTGGTGTTTTCCCACACTTTTACTATCTACCCTTAATTTTAATACTACGGCTATTTATTCTTCATACTATATAATCAAATTCTTTTCGTAACTCATTCTATATATTCTTATACATTTTTAAATTAAATTTTCTTTGAGAAAAGAAGAATATATCTTTCTCGTATGTTATTCTCCCCTTATATTATAACTTCTCAAAACATCTTTTTAAGAATTCTTTTTATGCCAGATAATATAAATTTTATGTTATCTTTTTTATCATACAATTCAGACCAATTTTTGTCTGAAACATTTTTTAAAACTGCCTCAGTTTCAAGATGTTTCACTATTTCACAATAAAAATTTTTCTACATAAAAAAACCAAGCGTATCTATATATCCTTGTTTACGTGAACTCTTTTTAATTGTTCGATCGATGGAAAAATATTTGTCGCTAGAATATTTGACACTTATTCATTTACTATATATTTATAATTAGTAATTTAATGACATAATATATTTTAAACTAATATATTTTTATAATAAAAAAGATATTGTGTGTGTGTGTGTGTAATTTTGTAATAAAAATCTGTAACTGTCAACCTCAACCGCTCGCTTATATGTGAATTTCGATAACGGACAAAGAAACCGAACTTGGTATTTTTGCGAATATGCATTCCGTTGATACCGTTGAATTCGATCGAAGCTTTCGCTTTTGGCATAGACAAGATTTATTTGCAGCGGTGCTTATTCCTGTGCCAAACACACCGAGCGAACAGTGCCTAATATTTCCTCATAAGCAATCATATAAAATCCCATAATCGCAAGAAGGAAGGAAACTGGCTTGGTAAANCCCCCCCCTCGACGAACGAAAGAAAACGAATGGGAAGAAAAACGATTGAAATTTTTTCCAGCTTGAAACGTTTCCAGCGATGCGAGCTCTACTCCGAGGATCATTTATCTTTTCCCAATACAACGGAATATTCCCGACGCCTCAAACGTAAACGAAACGCGAGTTGAGGTTTTATGCGGCGCGGGTTTTCGAGAGCAAAACTTAAAGTAAACTTTCTTGGACAAACTCTTCATGAAAGCATCGCACATTGGTAAGCACCTTTGGGAAAAGATTGCATTACCTTAGAAATTACAAGAAAACCTTTTATTACTAGAGTTTGTAACTATAGAAATACAACACGGGCGATATCGCAATTCTCTTCTAATTGTAAATTGCATCAAATCACATTAAACTCTTCGACATTTCAATTTTCCTCTTGTACACGGAGAGAAGTTTCTTTTAAACTTTAATCTCAAAATCATGGTAGTCGTGGGACAACATGGACTTTGAAGAATTTTACTATACTTTTAATCAAATTTAAGTCAAATTTGGTTAAATTTGATTACAATTTAACCAAACTATTTTATAAAATAATTATGTTAAATTTTACTAAAATTTTATTAAATTACTAAATTTTAAAAGTATAGACAAATTCTTCCAAGTCCATGTTGTTCCACTACCATGATTTCGAGGGAGTAAACTTTAAGAGAAAATTCTCTCCGTATAAAGAAACCAACCTCAGCTGCTATCTATGATTAACACCGAGAGATATCGCTTAATAAAACTGCAAGAAATGGCTCATAACGTCGGTCCTATGTGCAATGCATCAATTTTTCATCGACTCGACGTATATGTGCGAGAGAGAGAGAGAGATCGAGGGACATTGCAATTTCTCTTTGCGCGATCTCTTTCGATCCCTTTCGCCGCGCATGCACGCATGCAATATCGTCAAAGTCGCGCGATTAAAATTACAGCGCTCTGCGGTCATCTCCTGGAGATTACAGTACCGCGCGTTTTCATTCCATGACATCTCTGCCGACTCTGCCGTGGAAAATGGCCAGTTTAAACGACTCGGAGCTCATCACATCAAAAATAACATCAGATTAACTCCAAGGGTCACGGGACTTTTTCAGAAAAACGAGCTTCTGGAAGCCCTCGAAGCTCGCCATCAAATTTACGCGCTAAGACATTTCACGAAATATTTCTCAGACGATTTTATTTGCGCGAAAAACATTCCGATTTTACAAGCGATTCTGTGCGAAGTTGGAAGTAATTTTACCTCATTAAAATGTGCGTCGTATTAATTCATACGCCATTCGTAACAGTCGCGTTAAAAACTCTCTGTCTACATAATTATTATTACGGGCGCTTCCATTTTATGCATTTATTCTTCTGCCACATCTCGCGAAATCAATATTCCTGGAAAAGTCGAGTTGCGCCACTTCTGCTAGATTTTACTTTATAATGTACGAACCGGTACGAACTGACTAGCTGAGGACAGAAGTGTGCTAAAAAAAGCTGGCGGTATTTAATAAATCGTAAGCAAGCGGCGCGGCGATCTCCGCGCACGACATTTGTTTTTAGCCTTATCGAAGATTAAAAACGCAAATGTTTAATTCATAAAAGGGACAGACAGCCGACTGGGCTCGAAATCGGTGTTGGCTCAAGAATCATGAAAACTTTCATTGAGGCATTAATTCGGCATAATTTATGAGCCGCCTGCATGTAACGGAGAGGAGGAGGAGTAGGAAGGATCCGCAAAACGCTTCGTCGAAGATTTAACGCACCGCTATCTTCACTCGTCGGAAAAAAAAATGGATCGTCGTTTTTTCTCGCGCTGACCTAGTGGAGAAAGGGGAAGCGCGCGCGCCTCGCACGATGTAAAGAGAGTTTCGTGGAAATTGCGGCTTTAACGAGTGAAACGACAAGGTCGACCGGGAAAACTTGGCGAAGCGATCGCGAAAGGTGGACAGGTGGACGTCGACATTTTACTTGGCAATTTCGTCGCGCTGCACCCTTTACGAAGTTTCCCTTATAAATTATGCAGGAGAACGGCTGCGCGTTTTTGCGAGGACTCGCCATTTCGTAGGCTCGCGGGTCCTCTTCGTCGGACAGTAGCGATCCGAAGAGACTTCTATCCATTGCAGGATTTTATTCACGTTATGTCAGCATGTTCGAAGGGAACAGAGGCGACAAATCCGCTTTAAACGCACTACGGTTTCTAATGAACGATTCCATACAAGCATTCGCGATGTACACTCTCGTTTCTTTCATTACTTTACCTCGCGATCTTTAAAAAAATTATTTAAATTTATTATTAAAAAATTATTAAAAAAACACATCAAAAACGTTGATTGGTAATACTTAAAAACGGAAAATGATCACAAAATCTTTATTTTTCTGGAAAAATAGAGTTTATAAGTAATAAAAATAGAATTTACAACTTACTAAAGTTCACACTTCAGACGATCTTTCCGTCAGAATTCAGGATAACATTTTTCTTTCACTCATCCTTCTATTATTTAATCTTTTCAATTTTACATTTTAAAATTGAATTGAATTTTTAAACTGAAAGGTTTACTGCAATAATAGCTTCTAATTCACTTTTATAAAAATTTGAAAAATAAATTAATCTATAAAATTACGTTTTAGATCAATTTTTAAGCCCTGAAGTATGAATCATGTCGCACATTATGAAATGTCGTAAATTATAGTTTACAAACAAAAATTGTATTGTCAGGTTACTTTGTATCAAAATGCTTGCAATTAGTTAATCGAAATGGCGAAAAAATGTTTTCTAAGTGAAAAATTCACGAAATTTGGAATAACCACTCGGATCAACTTGGTGAAAGTGATTGAGCGGATTGTTCTTGTATTCTCTAAATAAAGGTGCGCGAGTATTTCGACCGACCTCGGCAGCATGACACTTTCGCCGATTCGAGCAAGATTTTGTATTCCTTGCGGGTCGTCGACGGCAATCGAAAAGCGCGTAACAGCTCCCCCAGGAGCTCGTTGTCCTTTGTCTAACCGATTCGCCGCGGATTCGTGACGAGACGTATCGCAGGTCTCGTCGTAAAGACGTTTCATTGTCGATTTCAGCATTTTGTGTAAGGATGTGTCGCGTTGTACATGCGAATAAAAGGGAGAGAACTCGAGAAACGCCTGGGTCAAATGAAGGAGCTGTTTCACACTCGCTTAAATGTTGCGAAAAGGACGCAGCAGCGAGGATCCGAGCATGAAAACTTTTTCCCACGTTTGGCTGGGACTCTTTTAAGAAAAACTCCTCGCGTTTATGGAGTGATCGACGTGAAAAATGTAAGATCTGGGAGCGTGATGTAAATATAATATTAGGTCGGTGCAAATGAAATGGCCGTTTTCAATATTTTAAATTTTCCACCCCTACACATCACTTTTCTTTCGTACTGAGAACGGTGTATGTATACTGTGTGAAAAGTACATATCACGTGATTTAGTGCACATAACCTTGTTTATTTATTGTACTGTTAGTCGTAGAAATTTGCATTAACGCCGTGATGGAAAATAAAGAAATTCGTATAACTTACTTATATGAGTTCAAACTTGGTCATACTGCAGCCGAGGCAACGTGTAACATTAATACTGCATTTGGTGAAGGTACTGTAAATGAAAGAACAACGAGGCGTTGGTTTGAAAAATTTTGTTCTGGGGACACAAACCTCGACAATTTGCCTCGCGGACACGCTCTTTCCGTCATCATGACGTTGTTTTGAAGGAGATAGTTGAAGCAGATCCGAGATGAACCGAGATTAGTCCGAGAGATTGCCAAAAGACTCGAAGTTGATCATTCAACCATCGTCCGATATTTAAACAAATTGGGAAAAGTGAAAAAGTTGGATAAATGGGTCCCCCATGAAATCACAGAGAGAGACAAATTGAGACGTTTGGAGATCTGCACTTCTTTGCAATTCCGACAAAATACAGACGGAATTTTACACAGGATTGTGACTTGTGATGAAAAATAGATTTTGTATGACAACCGCCAACGTTCTTCGCAGTAGTTAGATGCGAATGAGGTGCTCCGAAACACATTCCAAAACCGAATCTTCATCCCAAGAAAATTATGGTGTCTGTATGGTGGTCTAGCAAAGGTATCGTTCACTACCAGTATTCTTTTATCAAACAAGGTGAGGCTATAAATTCTGATAAGTACTGTCAGGAAATTGTCATCATGCACCAAAAACTGGGCGCTCAACAGCCAGCATTGGTCAACAGACACGGCGTGTTGCTATTGCACGATAACGCTAGACCATACATTGCAAAACAAACCGTTAAAAAAATCGCCGAGTTGAACATTGAAGTTCTCCCTCACCCTCCCTATTCTCCAGACATCTCACCAACAGATTATCACCTTTTTAAGCATCTGGATGCGTTTTTGGCGAGCAAAAATTTCAATGAAGAAACAAGTGTGAAAAATGCATTTAAAGAGTTTATTGATTCATGTTCTCCAAATTTTTTTAGAAAGGGCATTAATGCACTTGGATCACGTTGGCAGAAGTGTATTGAAGTAGATGGAGATTATTTTGATTAGTTATGTAAGTTTTAAATATGAAAAATACATGTTTCAACTTTATATTTATAAACGGCCATTTCATTTGCACCAACCAAATATGTAACATAAATGGTAAAGATATGATGTTGTCACATAAATATCTCTTGTGTATGTATAAAAGACAAGAAAAACAAATAAAACTGTTTTCAACGTTTTCATTTAATTTACGATCCTTATTTGGAAAATTGCTATCTTTACTATTAGACACAGAAAAAAAGAATATTTTTATTTCGAGAATATCCTTATTTTCGAAATGTTAAATATTGAAATAAAATTATATAGCGTCAAACAGATATAACTTGGTTACATGAATTTTGTATAGTACGTTTCATAAAAAAAAATATATTTTCATTATTCAATAATTTTCATTGAGTTGTCTAAACAAAGAGAATTTGAATTTTTAAATACTATTATTATCAAAACAATCATACTGTGCTCTTTAGATAATTATAATATTTTTTCTCTGAATAAAGTGTCAATTAAATCTTATCATATACTAAATAATTATATTGTAATAAATTTTAAACAAATTTTTCTCTATCGCAGCTTTACATATTTTTGAGACGTTGCTCACTATATTTCTGCTCTATCTGATTCCCTTCAAATCTTTTTCTATCAAATGAACGTGTCAGCCAAACTTTTTTGTTCGTAAAAAAAAGAGCTGACCAATGGCAATAACACCCTCCCCAACAGTGCATTAATGTTATGTGGATCGTAAAAGAGGTCATGTAACAACACAGTGTCGTGACGAGTGACCCATCGACATTAGCAGCGCAACAGTACGTGTTTCTCTATTGACTTCCATTCGACAAACCGCCCCGCGAACTAACGGAGGTTCCTTCCGGGCGAAAATGTGGAAAAACCCTGGACGTCGGAAGAGTTCACCTCGTAAAAAGGGCGAAACATCTGCGGTAAACAGCCATTCGGTCGTCGCCACTGGAAGCTGCCGTTAGCAAAAGGACGAAAAAAAGAAGTGGATCCGTGTCGCTTAAATGAAATACCGTAAACTCGAAAACCGCGCGGCGCATTATGGCAATGGTTCGCTCCGTGAAATAGTATAGAACCAGGTTTTCGTAAACAACGAACTTTCTGGTCAGATATGGATGCAGGCTAATGCTTTTCGCGATTTGTATGAAATTTTCAGAATTCATGATTTTAAAACACAAAAACTGTGCATACTCTAGCAAGATTCCTTCCTTAAAATCTCAACATACCAATATTGCCCTTCGAAAATGTGGTATAATTATTTTTCATTATTACGAGAAGAAAAATAAAAACGTCTATTAAGCTGGCACAGCCACTATAGCACAATTCAATAAAACATACACAGAAATTTAGT
>QKQZ01003509.1:0-13021 GCA_003595255.1 Solenopsis fugax | reverse complement strand
AAAATAATAACATATCAGTGATATGTTAATTTTACATTGAAGTAGTAATCAAAACGTGGTAACGCAAGAAAAATTTTAACATATTATGGACGCAAAATTTTTTACTGCGTATGAGCAAAAAGCTAATGCGAATGACGAACAAAATTTTATCTGAATAGCAAATTAGATAAAAATTTATCCCATAATGTCCATTCTTGTCGGGCTCGGAGCCCGGTGAAACGGCTCACGAATCGAGGTGGTGCATTTCCGGCGCAACTACCGCGTATTCCTGCCAGTTCACCGAGTGGGGGAACAATGCTACGTCCGGTCCGATGTATCCCCCCACTGTGGTCGGACGCGATGGTCGTAGCCGAAGGCTCGTCCATGGTGTCCCATGAACATAACACGGCTCTCACAGTCACAGGTGGACTCGCTATTAGCCCAGTCGCGGCTACAACACCAACTCGAACTGTGATGAAAGCAAATGTCGAGTGACAATTGACGAATAACGTTTTCATCTCAAATAAAACGAGCGCCTCTTCCGCATTTGCGTGCGCGATGCTGATGGTCATAAAGATGCTCAGATCGTGTTGAAAAAGAATACGCGAACGACATTTAACGTCTACATCCTGATTCGCGGTGCGAGTGGATCGAAAATTAAACTCGACAGTTTGATGAGACTTTAGAGTGCTACATATTAGACTAAATAATTATTTTGACTGATTAGTTATCCCTTCCTATTGGTGATCTGAACGCGGTAAAAGTGATCGTAAGGGATATGTTCCCTGATTAATATAACAGCAATGTAACGCAACACAGAACATACATCCTGTTAATTATACGAGCTAATGACGAACATGCCATAGGAATTCGCGCAATCTCATGTCTTTTACAACGCCGCTTCGCACAGTGATGACACGTATGAAGATCCCATCACGTTGACAACTCAATAACTTCTCGTAGACTGCCGAAGAAGAGAGTGAATTAAGCTCGTCCGTTCGATACGTACACAGAAAAAAATGACTATCAAATCAACAAGTCATTGTTTCATATATAAGCAAGAATATAAAATCTCCTTGGAAGAAATTGATAATCTTGATCAGACATAATTTGCTTACATGAAGAAACAAAATTTCTTTAAGTTAGCAAATTATGTCTCTTTGAGATTATAAATACTTCCAAGGAGATTTTATATTCTTGCTTATATATGAAACAATGAATTGTTGACATGATACTAATTTTTTTTTTGTGTATGTTTACAGATAATCCGCTCGTGATCCGGACCCGTCCGATACGTATGTTTACAGATAATCCGTCGTACTTCTCGTTGTCCAACGAGACAGCGTTGTCGAAAACGACAACGACAACGACAACGACGACGTCGGCATCCCCGACGTCACTCAGGGGCTTCTCCGCCCTATTTCGTCGCAAGACCTGTAAAATGGGAGCGGCGGCTTCGTCCCAGGGTGGCGTCTCGGGTTCCGCATTCAACGTACACCACAAGGGTCGCGATAACTCGTCAGGCACGTCGACGCCGACGGAGGAGCGCTTCCCGATGTTGTCGCGGAACGGCGCGACCCATCACGGATGCAGCAGAAGAAGAAACTTCGGCAATCTCTTCCGGTCCATGAGCGCGAATTCGGAACAGGAAAAGATGTTCTTCAAAGGCAATCCGAGGCCGTGCGACATTGCGCCGCCGTCGCCGTTATTCAAATCCAAAAGGTAAAACACTGAGAGAAATGTTTTGTAAAATCAACCAAAGTTTGGTTGATTAGTGATCAAATGAATTTTATAGTGATAGTTGTTTTGACCAAACAATTTGTAGTCTTAACCAAATAATTATTTTTATACAACAAATTACAAAAAGTTTTTAGTTTTTTTGTTAAATGTAACAAAGTTTTTGGTACCAGTAACTATAAAATTCATTTGATCACTATACTACCAAACGATTTTTCTCAGTGAAGTCGTTTCTTTTTCCACGAATATCGAAACGCACGATCAGGATAAATTTAATTTACTCAGCTACTTGCATTTCAATTCAGTTACGAGGGTCTCGTTACTAGAAGCATTGTCTTGTCAACACAGATCGCATTCGCACTCCGAGAAGGATCATCGTCATCCTGGTCAGACCAGAAGAGGCCTGAAATCTGCCAGTGAACTTCTGTCCAATGACATGATCTTTTGCGGTGTAGCGGGTAATTCCAAGGATCACACACATAATGGCGATGACGACAACAACAACGATGACGACACAGAGGTCTTCTTCGGTATAAACGATGCCAGGTTAATAAGAAAATTATCTTTTTTTTTTTAATCTTTCATCTTTTATCTTCTTGAAAAAAGTCGTCATTTATATCATTTTAAGCTGTATATTCTTGTAATTGAGCTCCAAATTTTGTTTACATTTTCAATTTCAACATCTTGAATATTCTAAACACACACTGTTAAATTCCTAGTGTCAAATTATATACAAGTTGAATTATTTTTAATTATTCCTATGCGTGCTATTCAATATATCGTCAATTTAACTAAAAGTTAATAACTGCTAAGCAATGTTATTAACATATGCATCTAGCAAATAATAAGCTAAAGAGTCAAATTTAACATTTTTTGAGTTGAATTATTCAACTCCATTCTTTTAGTTAAATTGACGATATATTGAATAAGAGCAATAAATAGCTAATCACAAAAATGAATTGAATAAGAGCAATAAATAGCTAATCACAAAAATGAATTGATTAGATGAGATTGTCCTTTTAACTACATATTTTGTGTTAAAATAATAAATTTCGACACATATTAAAAAAATAGCAATCTTATTTAACTCGTGGAATTGATTTAAATTTAATTCTTTAAGAATGAAGAATGGATGTTTAAAGGAAGAAAGCTGTGGCATAACAGATAATCTTTTCCAGATACTACAACGTTTCCTCCACTCTTCCCACAACCGCCAGCCGAAGGAGGCACTCGATCGGCACTTTTCTCGGGAAAGAAACAGGCGCGTCCGGTAATACCGTGCCTCCTGGCCGACAAGCGGGAGGATCCAGAAATCTGTTGGAAGCAGATACAGCTCCAGTATCGTTCGACGATATCGACGGTGCACATTGCAACAAACATTCTTCAGGCAGAACCAAGCGAAGAAGACACAAGAGCTCGTCCCATAAGGGTGAGTACCGAGTAGATCTCGATTCTTCTTCAAGTGCGTATGAAGCCATCGTTAAATCTCACCGTTAAACGGGATACGTGTTAATAATTGTCCATTGATTGTCAAGATCATAATTAGAAATGTTATCAAATTTAATACGGATGCGAATTAATTTTAATTCTAATCCAGATTTGACTTGGAAGTACTGCTTTCATTTCCACAAAAGCTCATAAAATAGTTTGTAGACATTTTTTGTAAGTTCAAGTCATAGAAATGTTTCCGCTTTCCAAAATAGTCGAATAAAAGTATTGCAATTATAATGAATGAACGTTAACTTCAATCTACACAGAAAAAAAAATTAGTATCAAATCAACAATTCATTGTTTCATATATAAGCAAGAATATAAAATCTCCTTGGAAGTATTTATAATCTCAAAGATACATAATTTGCTAACGTAAAGAAATTTTGTTTCTTCATGTAAGCAAATTATGTCTGATCAAGATTATCAAATTCTTCCAAGAAGATTTTATATTCTTGCTTATATATAAAACAATTAATTGTTGATTTGATAGTCATTCTTTTCTATGTACTTGTGAGATATTCGATTCTATCTTTAGTTCTATTACTGTGTCGCAATTCTAGTTTTTTGATTAGTAATCTCCCATCCAGTAATCAGGTAAATTTCTCCTTTTAGCGTTTTGCTCCGATTGAAGACGTCCTTTCGTATTTAAATCTTGAAATGGCATATAATCGCTGAGAGAGTTACCGAGTTGCGCACGAATTCTTTCTCTATCTATGAACATTGATTGTCATTTCTATGAGGATAGCGCACTCGATTGAAGAGTTCTCGCATTCCCACGTCCCGTTTTGTCGCACGCCCGCATGAAGCGCGAATCACGCCTGCTGTATTATAAAAGTCGGAGCACTGCGACACAATTTCGATCGCTCTATTGCATCGATTGTTCTTCAATTTCTATTCATATGACACTTTTGAATCACTCCGGTTTTAATTACGGCGCTACGAAGTGGCAATTGAAGACAGTGCTGTATTTTCATTGGACGGCTTTTATGCGAAAAGAGCTACGTGCTTCTATACGAAAAGCGGAAAATCATCTTTATTGCTTTTAAATTGATTTCACTTAATTTTAACTTTCAGTTAAGATTAAACGCATCAAATTTTCTATGTTGACGAAAAAATTAATATTATTTTAGCTAAGAATCAATAATATGCTTAATTTTAAATAAAAGTAATTAATAAAATATAATAATTAATTTATAATATTAAGAAATTTAGAGAGGTACTCTGTATTTCCTACGAAATTAATTTTTGAAAAATTTTCTTTACAAAAAAGAGACAGTCTCTATCATAAAAATAATTTGCAATCTAAAGAGCTATAAATCTATTTACATTTTTACATAAAACTTTCAAATTATTATATTCAAAGGGTTTAAAGAAGTATGTATTATTGACAAGAATGTTATTAATAATCATATATATTTGATCTAAAGGCAGCTATTGCGTACACGCGACGTTATTTCAAATTACTTTATTAGTTAACTCAGCTTGCCTCTAAAATTTAAATTGAAGTTAACATTAAATAGCCTATAAAGGATATCCGGCAATCTCACGATCACGTAACGGATAAAATCCGGCACCGCTTCGTAGATGAACGCGCACGTTATTAGTCGGATGAAGTCCGCCCCGGAAGTTCACAACCTTTAGTATTCGGCGAACGACTTCGTTGTTTTCCAATGGTCGAGGGTGTCATACACGCGATCATGAAACTCCGAAATTTGTAATATACCTAAGCAGTTACAGTGAAGAATTTTCTGATATACGTAAAACTCATTTTTTCTTAACAAAAGTCGAATCTTAGCTTTATAATAAAAAACAATATATGTAAATTCATAAGGCTAGAAAAAGTAAATCGGAGGCGTAAACTAAGAAGATATTTGTATACCAAATGTAAAGGAAAAGAAAAATGTTAAATGTAATAGGGAAAAGGCAATGTAAAATATTAACTTATAGAATAGGTAAGGTTTAGGTATAAGTAAAGTAATGTATAGTTAACATAGAACGATTGGATGAATGAGTCTTTAGTTCTGCTGTAAACCAAGTCCCTTCTCGGCTAACTTGTATGCTGAAGTAAATAAATCTAATCTATATGTAAATTAAATAAATAAACAATTATAAATACGAATAAATTTTACAAACTAAGTTTCTAGACAGCAATTAAATAAATCTCGATCATTTCAAACTTATTAAACTTAACTCATTTAGTTTAATAAAATGATAAAATCTGATTGAATGAGAAATCCAAATGTATTAAACATTAATATATAATATTAAACCAATTTTAAGTGAAACAATACAATCCATATTACTCCATCATAAATTTTTTAACAGGTTATTATTTATTTATTTACTATTATTAATGTTATTAATAATTCATTAACGAATCATGATATACAATACGAAAAGTTTAAAATTTATAATGATTATTAAGAATAATATTTTGATTAGCATTATATAAAAGAATATCTATAAATAAAAGCATGAGCTATACTGAGTAGTCTCTTAATTAAGAAAGTCAAACTCACGAGGTTATAGCACATGTGCATTTAACAGCGAAAATATGATCTCAGACAGCATCCGGTGCTTAATTACAACCGGAAATGAATCGTAGATATTCACGCAACAGTCAAAAAATTAACAATTCCATCTGCGATACCGACAATAAAAATAAATAACAGAAAGCTATACATCAGTAAATCATCTTCGTTATCTCTGTTAATTGACTTCATAACTAGGCCATATTGACATCTCGTACATCCGCTCGAGAATTTTTTTACGTACCCACTTGTTACGTTCTGCGAATCAAATAGAATTTTCAAACTATTGTGAAGCGATATAAAGACAATGTAAAAAACTTCTGATTCAATATAAAGGATCTTTTTCATTGCAAGGGAGATAATTAAAAAAATCCATTCTCGTGAAATTGCTTTTTACGATTACTCTCAAAGTTACATTGTGCAATTTCGAGAAACAGCATATTGCAGTTGAATGTCCATTTCAAGGAAGCAACGCGTCCATAAACGACGGAGCGTTAATTTGCTCTTCCAATAAATCTGTCGTTTACGATGTGTCGCGGAAGGTGCATAGGATAGGCATAGGATAGATAACGGAATGTGTTTGTGAAGCTTAGATGCGTTTCTGGAATGTATTTTCACGTGTCTTCCCTTGCAAGCGTCGCGCAGCGTGTCGCTGCCAACACGAAACGGAAATATCCGTCCATATGTTGACACGAGGTTGCAGGCGGTTGTATTGGCGCACATCCTACGGCCTCATCGAAAGAATACGCTCCCCTATGCCATAAATTGTTCCCTCCCGTCTGGAGAAGAAAGACCGTTCCAAGAAGAAAATCCCATCTTGCTTTGCAGCAACTTTTAAATGGACATTGGAAACGTTATTCAATATCATTGCAAAAATTTCATCAATTATTATATTTAATCGTCAAAATCGATTTTTTTTCTTATACAAAGCTCCGCACGAGATTTTAAATATTTTTTATTCTTGTGATTATTATAGTAACGCGAACCGTCCGAACAAAAGACGAGAATTAGTTACGCAATATATTTGACATCGATTTGCATGGATCTACGGAAAAAGATCAACTTGCAGAGAGATATCCACAAACTGGGTGCGCCGAGCGATAAACCAAGCTCACACAAATCTACTGAAAGACGGAGGTCAATAACCGCGGGATTAAGCATTCTGTCTGCATATTCGATTCTATCCTCATATTATTTACCGGTCGTACTTCCTGGTGCTACCCCAGCACAGATCTAACGCTTCCGGCGCTGACAGTTAGTTTCCGTGAGGCGTCCCTCATCGATCTCGTCGACGCAATAATAAATCAAGCGTCAGAAAAAATTAACAGACAGTTAAGCTTTAATTAATCAATCAGAAAATTATAATATATAATAATTAAACCAAATCCTTCATTCTTTTTCGTAATGTGAAGAATTAAAGATAAATAACGCACATTTTAAAAGACAATAACTCGAAAATTTTCCACATTTTTTGTTATCTTTTGTTTCGATTTTTAATATTCACGCGTAGAAATAATAAAATTATTGAATATTTTCCGGAATTAATTATCACTAATTATTTCTTTCTCCAGCTGCAAATTCTGAAGTTGATTAAGTTGCGTACGAATCGCAACAGCGTAATTAGTGCAATTAATGGCCCAGCCTATGCATATTAAGTCATGTTCACTTGCATCCACGCGTGCTTCTACTTTGTTGGAATTTACTACAGATTACCATGGAGGCGATCATGTATGTACGTCGCCGTTCGAGAAACGACAAAAACATCCGGAAGAAAGGAAGGGGGATATATATCCTCCTGCCTCGATATTTACCCCTGCTATAAATGTTTACGCTTTGAGATTTTGTCCAGAAACCGCAGTAAAACGAAGCTTCTGTAAACTGCCGGAAAGCTTGACTATTAATTATTTATGTCTTTCAGTTCTGATGTATGATGTTATGGAATATTTTAAGGCTTTTCAAATATTATGACAAAAGAAATCACTAAAATTGTTGTATTAATGAATTGTTTTAATGAAAAATTAGTATCCATGTGAATTATGCCACTAAACTTTCTTTAACATTATATGATATCAACCGTTAAAGTTATTGCGTATATTTTTATCATCAACAAAAAATAACGTTTAGTGTAAATATTTTAATTACATTAGCATTCGATTAAAATACAAAAAAAATAACATGTTATAATTTTATTTAATCAATATGAAAATATTTTTATAACTTTCAAAAATAGAACTATCACGATAACACCTACGGAGATTGAAAGGGTTCGAGACCGATCAGTGTAACGTGCTGTAGTGTGGAAGAACAATGAAAATTTTTCTCACGAAAATACACATCGGTTTTGCTTGATTCGAAATGTCAATTTAGATTCGTGCTCGAAAAGGGATTCGAGAGGCGCGATCGGAGTTGGAACGACCATCAAGTACATAAACGAGCTTTGATTGGTCAATACGCGATGTCCGGTATAACTACGATTTATCCAGCGAACCAAAAGTCGCGTCCGTTTCTCTTCGATAATTTCCACCCGCTTATCGATCCCGCTGACCGCTGATCGTCCGCGAATCGACTGAATTGTATTTGTCGTCAAACTAGACACATACCGGTATTTGCAAAATGAGTCTCCTCTCAGGTTCATTGTCCATATTTTATGAATTTTTAATTCTTATTAATTGAAACAAGAATCATAAGCTACAATTATTATTATTATTATTATTATTATTATTATTATTATTATTATTATTATTATTATTATTATAGGTTCATTATTGATATCTTGCACGAGACGTATTATGATTTTTATATACATCATTGTAAAAAAAGAAAATAATCCAGTTTATAATTTTAAAAAATATATTTCCTTAATTATTCCTAATTTAAAAACCAATTCAGTTTTATAATCTAATTAACTGCAGTTTTATAAAAAAATTTTTATTTTAAACCACTGTGAGGTAAAAATTCACGGAAAATTTCTGCGTACCATATCTCCCATGTAACAAGATCTATAAATCTCAGCTACTGCTTCGTAAATAAAGTTGTTTACAAGATGTATCGATAGCATAACGCATACTTGTGTGTGAGCGCTTGTTGATAATCCAATAATAGTAAATAGTTCGCGATACTTCTCACAGATTCATAATCCGTTCGAAATATACAAAAATATATTAGGTTAAGCTGAAAAAAATCGGAAAGAAATGTCTCTTCGTCTCATTAAACATTAAATATATGAAAGATTAAAGAAGATATATTGTCATTACATTTCATCGCAAAATTTAAAATATTCATACTTCTCTTTGTCGGCTTTCACAGAATCCGATGATAAAATATCACGTTTCTTTTTTTTTTTTAATTAATTTCTTCTACATTCAACAATAATTGAAATAAAATTTTATTTGAAATTTTTTCTGTACTTTTATATCTTGGTAAAGATAACATTTAAATAGACTGGCAAATTAGAAATGCTTCATCTCAACTTTCGGAAGTTAATCATCTGCGTTAATTTTTTGTTCGTCATCGTCGACAGTATGACAGAGATTGAAAGACAATATCTAGTCTTTGTAGCTTAAAATAAAATTCGCGTTTCGCTGGAAAGAAAAACACTATTTGCTTAAAAAATATATCATAGCATATCTTGTGGCATGACGGTTATAATTTGTACTAATCAAACTCTTATCAGAAGTTTCTCATGTTCCAAGCAAAAAAGTAAGAGAAAACAAAACTTTATAATTATTTCCAAACAGATTCTTTCTTTAAAGATACTCTGTATCCGTAGTCTGTATCTGTATACTTTAACTAATTTAGCGCCAACATGTTTTTAATAAAAATATCGAAAGAGATGTATAGTCTTTAAATTACAAAAAATTAAAAGACTTTTTCAATGACAAAAATATTTCTTAAATCCTTCAAATGTGAATTATTTATACTTTTATAATTATAGTATTATATAATAATTTTTTCTTTATACAAAGATAAAAAGATCTAAAGAGATTATCTATAGAAACAAGATACGTCTGAATCATTCTGGCGCCAGATGTACTAGCTTATAGGATTTTTGAGAGAGGATATCTAGTTAGAAGTTATAATAAGCTTACAGAGATTTAATCTTTCAATAGAGCCATAGTCCAAAACAATGATGCAGCAAAATCCGAGAAGAAGCTTATTGTTCCTGACTATACAAACTTTACTCTTCTTCTTTCAACTTCTATTAATGTATTTATCACCTTGATGCTTGTACGTGTACATGTACGTGTTTATTATTGACTTTTTCGTAAAATCTAAGTTTTTAATTTTCATTACTTTTAAAAATCATCCGTTTCTTGATATTTTTAGGAAAAAATTACTTCAAATCGATGAAAAAAACTCGTAAATATAAAAGATGACTCGACGGGTCTGGAACACCCTATATAAATCGCAAATTGTACTCGAACGAAAAAATTTTATCGGTCATTATTCCCCGTACGACTAATGACTCTCTTGTCAGTCGAGATTTCCGAGAAAGCGGAGAACCTATAAACGCCGCCAACTTATCTTCTCTGTCCCTCCGAGAAATTTATAAACAGCACATATGCAGCCGTTATATGCACCGCGTTGCGTTGGCGTACATAAGCGATGATTTCTTACCCGCTTTGCATTCCTGCAATATCCGTCGCGTTTCCCGTGACAGAAATATCCTGAGCATTCGTTACTTCACATTGTTATTTCTAGGGTCGGCGAAACAAGTGCACTCACATAAATAGCTAGTTAAAAAATATTATTAGATAACTCGATACCCTTTTTACGATATCACATACTATACTATCGTAGTTACTAATTAATCTGAACCTTGTTCTTTACGAACGTTTAACTTAGATATCACAGCTATTGGATAAGAGAGAGTTCATTTCCCTAGTTTCGTCAAATTTTTAGGATGGAACATTGTCCGTTCTAGACATATCAATGGACCGCAGCCAACGCGATACGCAAGTGCGATAGAGATAGCCTCGAGAATAAGATACGGGGAACTGCTCTCGTGAACCTCAAGACGATTATTATTCCCTCGTTCGAGGGGCCGAGTGACTCAGTCTCCTCTACTGATCTGATTAATTGAAGAAGCCTAATTTCTCTATCAAATACGTGGCTAGATATGCAGCGTACATATTATATTACTAAAAATAAACAAATTAATGTGAAATATTGTGCGTGATTCTATATATATGAGTACAGTTGTATTTTTTCTTTAAACATTATATTAAAAGACACTCATTATATAGAAATATTCTGTATATGTAATTTATAAGTAAAAATCAATATGTATTTGCAAGGGTGAGCGCTCAACTGCAAAAAAAGGACGGAAGTAATGGATTAATGGTAATCGGAACAATAAGTGCACCAAAATAAAATACTTCCTATTCTTTTTCACATAAAAATATTTGTCAATACTTATACGTAGAAGTTTTCTTTTAATTATTGATTCGAATAATAAATGATTTAGAGTAAAGGGTGGAGAGAAATAAAAGATCAGATAAATAACTTTGCTTTAAAAGCCGCGTAGTGCCAGTGGAATTTCGATTCGTCTGTGAATGGAGCCCCTGTGTTTTACATCTTCTCTTTTAGGAAATTATGAGATCCAGGATAAACAGATTATAAAAATGTAAAATTTTTCAAAGAGTGAATATTACTTATAATCAGATAAAATTATTTTTATTTAATTTTATTTATTTTTATTTAATTAATTAATCCTTATTTTGAATTTATAATTTGATTAATGAGAGATTTTAATTTTAATCTGTTAAGAAATGTGGATAATACGATACTTTGTATAATTTGAGCAAAACTGAACAAATTAAAGACAGGAGATACGCGAGATATATCGAAAATATGATTTACATTCAGTCACGAGACACGCCTCGGTTGAAACATTCTTCTTATCTACACGATAATTACAAAAATTATGATTTTACAATTATGAAAAGTTTTTTGCTCCGTCGACATGATAAAGATCAATGGATCGCCACGTGAATCCAGAAAATCTCTCGCTACGAGCGATGCCGTCTTAGCGACGCGCCTGCGCCGGGAACGATGATCGCGATGGTCGGTACATCCCCGAGAGAAATATTCGAATGTCCGCTCAGTTCCGTCGTGCCTCACGCTAGAGATCGGTTTTACACTCGTCAACTCCCGTGTATTCTTTTCTTTTTAATTTCTCTATTAAATATCGGCATAATATCGATGAATTCAACCTTGAATGCAAAGAAATAACATCTCTTCTCTCACGTCAATATTTTACATACTCTTTTAAAAAGTGTTATTTATATATATTAAAATTAAAATTCATCGGAATTATGCCGTTTTTAACTTGTGTTCTTAACGTGATAGTGTCTCAATAAATTAATCATGTATTGAGTGGTCATTTACTTCGACTACAGTTAATACTTCTTTTTAGTGGCTCGAGATGAATGGATGGCCTCAATGAGTGCATAGATCGTAATAGCGAAGTGAAAATGAGGATAAAAGCGGAAGATTATTATGCTAAACGGAGCGCTGAATACTTCGGTAATTAACTTCCAACGTTATCTCATCTTTTTCAGTCGCGATGATAAAATTACGCTTAAGTAAGGAAGAGTATAAGAAACCGATCTTTTGTAGTAATAACTTTTTTCCAATGAAAAATTAATTTACCATTGTTATTTACAAAGTTTGCAAAATATCCCGCATATATGGTTAATTAATTAATATTCAAGACAATGAAAACGTAAAATGTTGTTTCGACGTGACATGCGCGCGCTTGCACCTTTCACAGATTCTTTATGAAGGCATCAACATCGCGTCCCAAATGTATCCAATGCAGGATACGTGATATGTTAATGAAATGCAAAACCAACTGCGTGTGAGTTGAATACAAATGAGACTGAGGTAGCATCAGATTTACAGATTATTTATCAATTCTTTGTTCAAAAATTACCTTGATATCGTAGACACTTTTAAAATTAAAATAACTTAAGCATTTATTGCTCTATTTTCCTCCTAACATAAAATTTGTATATGTATGATAAAATTTTGTAAATTAAATGTAAAAATCGAGTTTTTACCGGTTATACTGTTAGAACGTTTAGTCTTAAAATTTTTTAACTTTATACTGGTTTCTTACTTAAAAATAATTAATATAAGTTATATAATTAATAGTAACAAAATAAATATGTTAATGTTTACATATCTAATTTTAATTTTTTTACTCAAAAGCTTTTTATTTATAATTATTTATACGTAATATAAATTAAATAATTATATATATATAATAAATATTATAT
>QKQZ01003501.1:0-28917 GCA_003595255.1 Solenopsis fugax | reverse complement strand
ATGAAAAATTACATTTTTATTATGCAATTGAGGAACACATACCAATACATATCTTGTTATATTTAAAATATAAAAAAATTCTACAAGTTTTCACAATTCATTAATACAAATGAATGAAAGGCAGTTCTAGCGAGTGTATGTGGGCATCATAATCTTTTTCTAATTAATTTAACCTTTTTCATTAATAGTCAGTTAACAGTTGTATTTCATCAGTTGTTGAACAGAGTTAAAGCTTAGTCTATGGTCGGTATTCATAGTCCGTTCTTATATTTAAGATCGTCTTAAGTATCATCTTAAGACACCATCAACCAATCAGAGAGCCGTATCAGCGTCTTAAGACATTACTTAAGATGATCTTGAAATAAGAATCGACTATGAACACCGGCCTATGTTCTTATGTTAAGAAAGACGAACTTAAAGTTGAAGAATGTAGTAAAATACTAAAATAGAGGAATTGTTATAATGTGAAGCCTTCTTAACTTGTATAACACTTTTAAATATGTCTGCAGTTACCAAAGCACTGATTTCTATTATAATAGCACAAGTTGTCGAAGTATAATATCTACAACAATTCGTAAAATGCTGTTTAAAATATTTCACTCTCACGCCAGTGAGTTTAACTTTTTCATTTTTATACACGTGGCTTATCAAAATAACAATTACACAGGATTTGCTTATGCATCACTATTTTCATGCAATCCACACATATATACACGCACACATCATGCGTTTATTTTATTGCGATACGCATCGTGCTTGCATTCATCAACTGTATTATATGCCATTAAAAACATTCAGTTTTTATACAGAATAATTCACAATAACAACAGTTATTCTTTTTAATGAAGTTCACGTTAATCCATTTATTCATACGTATTTCAGTTATGGCGTACATGGAGATGTTTGGTAACTGCTCCCACAGTAATAATGATTTCATCTCTGGTCTTGGCACCCGTCATTCTGTGGCAGCCTACAATTCGATGCAAGCGGAATGGCAACAGCAAGAGATGTCCCTTACCACAGCCCAATCGTGTTCCTTTATGACACATACTGTGACTGCTCTACACGACAGCTCAAGGTATTATTATATAAGTTGTACATTTTAGTTATCTTTATTTGCTGTTAATGCATTTATAATAATAAAACTTTTATTGTATGAATTTGGCAAATAACATTGTTAAAAAAGATAAAATTGCTATAAATACGTGTCTTTTTTCAGCCTTTCTGTGACTACAACACCGAGCTTAGTAGAGACGACAAATAATTCTAGTCTGCCCCCGGCATTACCACCAAAGAGATCTCGTTCCATTAAATCAAACATTACACCTCCACCAATATCACCAAAACCCACCATTAGCATGCAGAGTATTCATAATTCAGATCCTCTCGTGACATCAACACCTCTAAAATCAGAGGAATCACCGTACGCACACGAAAAGAAAGATGTTACACCTTCTACTCCAGTAAAATTGGTAAACATTAATGTAATAATTTTACTATTACGTTATTATTATGGAACTACAATTATATATAATAGTCATTAAGTACTAATACGATTGTAATCTTTTTCTTTCAGAATAATGTCATTATAGACACAGTATTACCATCGTCTAGACCTGCTAGTAATGCACTATCTTCCATATCAGTTGATGAAAATACTCTTGAACTAAGGGATATCGATCAAGATGATAGCATTTTAGATGAATTAGATATTAGCAAATACTTAGTATTTAAAAAGCCAGATGAAGAAGGTCCAGATATACGTGGTGGACATCCAGATGCATTATTAATCCATGCGACGAAAGCAAATAAACATGGTATATACTTTTTTTAATTCATTAAATGAGAGAGCTACAAACGTAAAGCTTAGAATTTTAATAAAAAATTTAATTTTGTAAAAGTTAAAATATGTAACTTTTGAATATATTTATTACATCATTTATTTATCTTTTTATGCTGCATAGATGAAAAAGAATCAGGTAATTAATGAAATATTTAAAATACAATATTACTTATAAAAAAATGATAAATAATAGTGATATTTTTACCTATATAATGACAATTATATAGGTAAAAATGGATGAATTAATAGAGTTTTAATAAGTTTTAATAAACATAATGTACTTTTTACAGATTTTCTGTACCAAGAAGCGTTTTTAACGACGTACAGAACCTTCATACAACCATTAGAATTAATTCGTAAGCTACATAGACGTCATCAACGTTTTTCATGTTCTCCAGATGTTATCAAACAAAGAGCCGCGCGTGAAGCATTTTCTTTACTTGTTAGAGTCGTTAGTGATTTAACGTAAGTAAAAATTATTATTTTTAATTATGCTCTTATGTTCTTAAACTTTGATTACGATTTATAATATAATTAATGTTTTGCAGAATATCTGATCTTGATGATATTCTTCTGCAAACTTTAATGGAATTTGTACAGCAATTAGTGTGCAGTGGAGATCTTACTATGGCCAAAGCACTGCGAGTTAAAATTTTAGAAAAGCACACTATGAAGCAATTACAAGCAGCACAACCAATTCTCTCGTCTCTAAGTGTAACAACGAAACAAGCTTCCCTATTAGATTTTAAGAGCGAACAAATTGCGGAACAAATGACGCTCCTTGACGCTGATTTATTTATGAAAATAGAAATTCCGGAAGTGCTAATTTGGGCGCAGGAACAGAACGAAGAGAGAAGTCCGAATCTCACAAGATTTACTGAACATTTTAATAAAATGTCATACTGGGCGCGATCTAGGATATTAGAGCATCGATTGGAAAATGAAGCGAAAGATAGGGAGAAATATGTTGTAAAATTCATCAAAATAATGAAGCATCTTAGGAAAATTAATAATTTTAACAGCTATCTCGCATTATTATCTGCATTGGATAGTGCACCCATTAGGAGACTTGAATGGCAAAAGCACATTACGGAAGGTCTCAAGGAATATTGTGCTCTCATTGATAGCTCTAGCAGCTTCCGAGCTTATAGACAAGCTTTAGGAGAAACACAACCGCCATGTATTCCTTACATGTAAGAATATAAATATTTGTTGTTGCTTCAAAATGCAAAATTTTATATATTTCTCCCTTTTATATATTTCTTAAAAAAAATACATATATATTTTTTTTCTCTTTTAGCGGACTTGTTTTGCAAGATCTTACATTTGTGCATATTGGAAATAGCGATTTATTACCAGATGGCACTATAAATTTCTCCAAGAGATGGCAACAATTTAATATTGTTGAAAATATGAAAAGATTTAAGAAAGGGTAAGTGATTGCTTTCTGAATCCTCCTCTTCCCTCCTTTAGAAATTTTCCTATCATAATTATTATTTATATTATTTATGACTATTATTTTACAGCACGTACTCTTTCAAGAAGCACGAACGCATTATGACGTTTTTCAATAACTTCAGTGATTTCCTCTGTGAGGAGGCAATGTGGCAGATTTCCGAAAGCATTAAGCCACGTGGTGGCAAGAAAGCACAACCGCAAAACTAGAATATACCTAACCCTTTCACTGCCTGCGTCTCGAAAGGCTGAAACAGTGAATTAGGAAGTTTATATTTACGTAGGTATATACTTTTTTGCGGAAAAAAAAACAAAAGAAATTCTTCTACAACGCTCTAAGAGCGGTGAAAGGGTTAGCGAGTCTATCCCGATTCGACAGCCTCTGTGAGGTTGTATCTTATATTATTAAGCCTTGTGAAAATTTTAGTATGCAAAATTGTGAACTCCGTATTAAACACATGTAATATAACGTAACGCATTAATTAATTTAAATTAATTATGTTTGCGAGCATCAATCAGAGATCAAAAATGCCAAAACTCAAATTCACTAGAGAAAATTTCGATACATTAGGTAAACTCAGTATCTATCCCAGTGCATTTTAAAGAGTCTTTCCGTTTGCTACAAGCCAGTACGTATTTGCTATGAGGATATGCAATCTATACTTAAATTGTAACGACGTTTATCATAATATTAAAGAAACCCCGATCTTCAACTGTTCTAGTTACATTTAAGAACAATTTTTATTTATTTGCCTTTGCTAGCGAATTGTATAAAGTAGTATATGTTCTTTTTTCCTTTTTAATTTATTTAGATGTATGTGAACGTCCATTTCTAGCTTTATGTAGGTAAGCGAATTTTCAAGCGTCAACAGAACACTGTTGATTACACAAGGATGAACACCAATTACGTTGATTAATGTAGGGCCATTGTAGTCTCGTGTTTGCGCTTTGGTACGCGCGTATCGGGACACATGGTACGACTGAGGCAACTGTTACATATACTATTGTATATGATGATAGAGAAAACTTTTTTGTTGGCAACTTGTTAATAGGTCTCCGAGCTTTCAGCTTTAAATCACATGACTACCTAACAATTAGATAAATTAAATATAAACTATATAACAAAAAAGAAATTGAATTCAAGTTTGATTTAACTCGGTTACTTATTGCAATTATATACGTGGTTTTTTTTACTAAAAAAAACCTCAATCTGACCTTTTCAAAATTAAATGCTAACTCTTACCTGATACATTCCGTAGATCAAAGAAAAAAAATTGGATTAATTTTAACACTGTTACAAGTAGTCTTGTGTATTTCTTTCTAACTTTTAACATGTATCGATACAGCTTTTACTCTTAGATATAACAGTATGAGAGAGGTTGCCATATATAATAATAATAATCTAGCAGTTTGCGTGCCTCCGTCTTAAAGAATGAATCAAGTGAATGAATACGCTTCTTTACCTTGTTTTAATTTATTATTTGGCAAAATCACGGGTGTTTATTATTATTTTGTAATAAACAGTAAACGCATACCAATTACAATTTACTGATTTTCAAATTTCATCTTTGATGTGCACACGCACATACATGTATAATATCAAGATTTGTAATACGTAGTGATACCTACAGCAACAAAAAGGGCCTAAGCATTTAGTTAACAATTGATGTCTTTCTAGTACAAAACACGGGTAATAACAATCCAGACAAATTAATTGCCAGGATAAATACACGAAATTTTAAACAAGTAGTTGCAAAGCTGCCATATACATATAAAAGCTAGTGTGTCAATAGGTTGAATTCTACAAAATAAACTTTTATCCACAGATTTAGATAGAAAGGTAAAATCTGATCTCTTCATCCTTGACAATTAATTACACATTAATGTTTGATATTGATGGCAATTGCGTATAGAGACAAGAAATTTTTCTTGATTAAAAACTAAATGTGATAAAATTGGTTAATATGCAGTGTAAGCGAAATTGTATATAATATTTTGTTTATTTATGTAAATGTCACTTATTGGCGTTATAAAATCGTTTGTAGAATTTTTCGGAGAAACAAACACTCATGATATATAGCAGCGATATATTAGTGCTATTTCCGTATGGTAAATGTTTTTAGTTCACACACTATGCGTGAATGAATGCGAGTGTGCGTTTTATTTGTTTTATCCACAATAAATAATGTAAAATGATTTACTTGACGTAGGAAGAGTAAGCAGAGATCTATTAACGCTGTAAATAATTTAATTGTACACATAATTAAATTAACGCGCGTGTAATCTATCCATTATATCGGTAATTGTAAATGTACAGTGCATTATATTGAGTTAGTAATTAAGTTGATCGAAAATTGTGATGTCACGTTAGATTCGCACGTAGCGCATGATTTTTTATGTCCTCATTTAATTGTAAGTTAAGCGATGAACGATCACACAGTCGATTAATATTTTATCTACTTTCTTTTTATCTCTGTCATGTTATTTTTCTTTGAAGCAACTATATTTTTACATATACGCTTTTAATGACATTTTTATCTTCCGCTGTTAATACAACTGATGTTTATATTTTGTATGATATTTTTGGAAATTCTGTCGATAGTCGAAAGACCTCTCCAAGACCATTGTACCGGGACTGTATCATAATTTCTATAATCGCGCGAAGATTTTTGTTAGACTATTGGCAGAATTTTCTCTTTGCATATTGCATACGAATATATAAGTATATACATAATTTTAAGTACTGTATTACCAAAATACGAGTGAGATGATCTACTGAATGTGCAACGAAGAAATTAGACTCGATTTACCGTTTTAGATAGGCAATTAAGCTGCTTTGCGAGTAGGAAAATTGAGTTGCTGAGAAGATGGAGAAAACAATTGCTGCAATTGCTTTCTTCTTACGCTCGATACACGACTATAAAAATTAGGGTAGACGGTAATGTAACTGTTATCTTCTTTTTCTATCATTTACTGAATGTCTTTTAGCTTCGAAGGAACAGTCTGTAACGGCAATGGACTCTAAAGAGCAATCACTGTTAACTTTAAAATTACAATCGAATACGTGTAATTTATTGCATATACTCGGACTTTAAGGCGAGGCTTATTTGCAAACACTTGAAGATTCAATGGTACAATATTTATTGCATTGTGTATATATACGTATGTGTTGTTAATCTAGTCTAATAATACAGAACGAACTGCGTTGTCAATATTTAAACGTACACTTCTCAGCGTTTGAAGTTCTAAAAGGAAAATTAGGTTTTCCACGTCAGAAAACGGGCTTGCGTCGGAATTACTTGGCCCACCCTCCCGTTGCTTATGGGCTTCCCTTTTTCCTTCAGCCGCGCGTGAATTTTGCGCGTGGCCGAAACTCGTATGAAATTGAATCAAATAACTCTCGCCGAACAAATGGATTAACGTTTTTCTGCGTGTACCGTCGAAATGGAAGACGACAGAACGAGAAACTCGCCGCAAACCGTCGCGGGAAAAAGAATGAACCTGGTCGATTCAGTCGATCGTCGCAGGGAACTCGCTGCGATGTTGGTCCCCGCGTCGGTTTTGGGCTGGTCTTCGTCCGTAGCGAATACCGAAATAAGTAAATCGAAACAAGTAATAATCGTTATCGATGTGTTTTATCAAATCCTTCGTCGAAAGATTACATGTATGTAACTTTGCACTCGCGTAGATCTCACGGTAAATATTTAGAAAGTATCACGCATACATAGGAGTACGTATCGACGCTTCTCATTGATTTAAGTTTCGTATTTATTGCCACAGCGACAAAGATGACATATCTGTAAAATGCTACTTATAGGACGGTAAATGTTAGAGAAGGAAGAAAAATGTGTGTATTAAGATACTATCTGAAATAATACAACTTTAATGCTCCAGAAATTGATTTAGTTGCTTACATCGTATAGTCGCAAGCACGATAATGATCGTAATATAAATTTTTTCAATATATATACATAAATTATATATATACAGGATATTTAAAAAATAGATGGCTAAATTGTAGAATTTGAAGCATATTCGTCATAAGGATGAAACGAAATAATACGAACATAAATTAAGAAACGCTTCCTTTCCGAATTAAATTAAATTTTTTTTGTTTATACAGCAGAATTTCTTAATAATAATTATACCATAATAATTAGGTATACCATCGGTGGACTGGCAAATTGGGACCAATTGCACGGTCTGCACGTTCTCCCGTTTTAAATCCTTTGGATTTTTATTTAGGGGAATACGTCAAGATTCTTGCTTGTGATACTCTTATTGCTATTATGGAAATTCTTCGCAATTGTATTATAGCTTCGTATGATAAAGTTTGAAATTTTTTAAACGTTTTAAATGATAGTCCATTGAATATCTATACGAAACATCGCTACAAAAGAAAATTATTTCTAACAGTTTCTTTAATGAAGTGTTCTTGCCAATCTCCTCTCTCTCTTTGTCGTAAATAAAAGGTATTTATAATTTGGAAAGTTGAGAAGGCAATGGGAAACCTCTCTAATTATTGCTTTCCAGGATGTAAAGAGAAACCTAAAATAAAAAGATTCCTAGTTCCAAAGGCCCTTTGGGCAAGTCACATAATCACAACTCTCTTTGTGATTATCAATGTCAGGAAGATTTGATATTTTTTGGAAGAAAAAGAATTCGGAAAGAAAGCCCATATTCATATAACTTCTTTTCATTTTTACTATAAGTAGAAAAGTAGAATACGTTCAGAAAATTTGGCCACCTATTTCTAAAACATTCTGTATGTATTTATATATGTATATATAAACATAATATACACGCAGTGCAGAGAAAACAAATCATGGTGCATTTCAAATAACCGAGATTGTTAATCGCGTTGAGAGTTTTAATTGAAAATATAAAGCTAATTGCAATCTGAAAGAAGCGGCTTTTCAAGACGTATACGATTCAACATGGAAAATACAGATCTGAGTTTATGTTCTAATATTCTAGTATTGGAACAATAGCTAATAAAAAATTAGCAATTCAGCCTGAACGTAAAAAGAGAAACGAAAGAGAAAGTATAGGAGTATAAAAATTGATGTTTCGAGCGCTCACATTTCGAATATAAGCAATATCTCGCTGCATTTAACATCAATCAAATCCCTTCGGGGCTCTGTGTCATACAAGTACAGCTACTTCGCAAAATCGCCAGGCGACGATGGGACTGTAACTTTTGGAATTTCTTAAAATGCACATCGTACACCGCGATATAATGATTCCGATCGCGACAAGTTCCCTCAATCGCTTTTCGATCGACAATGATTGAATCTTTGTATACTCGTGATACGCGTATATTCAATATCATATATCTGTCAGAAGCATGCAGGGCGTACTTTTTAGACGTCGAGAGAAAGGCGGGCACGTGACAACGGAGCACTATTCAATATTTTACGGAATATATGTGTCTCATTCGTAGGAATTTACGAAACTGTCGTGCACAACATAACGAGGTATACAATTATCGAGAAAAAAAAAACGGAAACTGACAATTGATTAAAGCATATCATTTATAAGTACGTGATATTACTAAGTGTCACCGCGACGTCCCTCTTGACTTTAACGCTGTAACGATAGCCGTGGCAGATTTTAACCGAGACATACACGGGCGAAATGTACATCGTGCTCACACACGTTTTCATCGTACGACTTTATTCTGTAGCCTATCGTCATATTTTTCTATCTGTATTTTTAGTACGGTCATCCACGACGTGTACGCGCGCGTCACGGTACGACGGATACAAATTTGTATCGAGCGATCTTTCCACGCAATTAATATTCAATCGTCACTTCGTGAAACTTATATATATCTATACGCGAATATTTTTCCTCTTTTCTTTGTATTACGGACGGATTTGTATGCGTAAAAAGTTTTGGGTCAAATGTTACTGCTTTCTTTGTAATGAATGTACGAAGAAGTGAAATAAAAATGTGTTAGTCGATGGTACTTCTGCATTTTTGCAGCTAGCCACGTCTCAGTTATCCTCATAAAAACAAATACAACAGAGAATTTATCTCTTCATACGTATGATGCTTACTTAACGTTATATTTTTAAAACAAAAAAAAAAACGATAGTCATAATAGTAAAATATTTAAAAATAAGATTAAAAATATTTTTTAAATATTATTTCATTAATTATTTGATTAATTTAATAAACATATAAACTCTTTAATTCTTAGTTGTAACTATAAACTTTAATTTATCATTAGTATTTATCATTAGTAGAGAAAACATTAGTTCATTTTTGTCTATCTAACCTACTTCATTTTTGATGTAAATTATGTAAATTGTATTTTATGAATTATTTATGTAAACAATAATCAATGGCTCAAAGAAGATTGAGATTTTATTTAAAATAGAGTAAGTCATATTAATTTTTTATTTTTAATATTATATATTTTTTATTTATTAAAATCGCAGCTATATTAATAATTTTAATAATGTAATTATTTTTTCTAGTGAATTATTCAATTTATAATTTATTGCTTTTATTGTTTACCGGAAAAAAATTCGTGTAAACATAATGGAAAAATATATATAAATAATTCAGGTAGACATAATCTTGCTCTTGATATAGTATAGAAGAAAACTTCAAAATCATGGACGGGTTTTATAAAATTTTGAACAAAAATAGCGTTCAATACATTGACATTGGTTACGTAGTTCAATCTCGACATTTTATGGGCATAGTAGAGGTATTTCAAGATAAAGGTCACAATTAAATCACGGCCATGGCCGCTCTCAGGCTTTTTTCTACACAGTTCTCTTTTATTTTGACTTATTATTGTGAAATTAAACTTAAATTGGCATCCATGGCTTAATTAACCCTGATAAAATATTAGCAATTTATTGCTTTTATATACAGATTGAAGACTATAATACAAATAGAGAAAGAGTGGAAAAATTGAAGTTACAAGTGATGAAAAATTCTAATGTCGCAGAAACATTGGATCAATAAGACACATATATTGTAATATAAATATTATTCATATATTACAACTGTTATATTTATATATTATATCAGACACTGTTATATCTTTCACATAAATCTATTATTTTTACTCAAGGCTACTCATCTTATTTTCTCGCATTTACTGGCTCAAATGAATAATGTACCATACCCTCTTGCGGGAACTGTCTTTCCATCTAAAACATATATTGATAAAGTATTGAAATATTTGTCAACCATTGATTTTTATTATTAACATTGAAAGTAAATGTTTTAAGTACTGACCCTTGGCATGAATGATGGGTAAGGCTCCAACAGGTAAGTGATTATTCCTCCCGTGATTAGGGTTATGAAAAATACTGCCGTTCCCACTTGCGGATCAATTCTGTAATTGAAGCCATAACTATAACGATCCTCGCCCATAACTTCAAACTGGTCGTGTACCTAGAAAGAGAAAACACAATGATATGTGAGAACATGATACATAAAAATCTGCATTGCTTGCATTTTTTGTACTTAGCATCTTTTTCTCTCCAACATTCTAATATATATTTGTTTCATTTAAGTGTAGAAGTTTTTGGGAATTTCAAGCAACGTGAACAAAACTCATACAGTCTGTTTTACAAGAGCTTATATATTATATTTGCAACAAGGTTCATAAGAATAAAAAAAAGTATATATTATTTTAAAGTATATTCAATGGCCTATTTCATCATTGTTTAATCTATTGTCTCAGTCTTCATTATTATTCATTACATCTTGATAATGTCTAGGCATAATCATGTTTTTGATTAATTTTACCATTTAAAAGCTTGAAAATGGTATTATGACTGGCTGGCTCCTGATTTGAAAATTTTTGAATGTTTATGAAGAAGAAACTTCAGGATAACATACATATAATCTGAATCAGTTGTTATTAAATTTAGTATATAGAAGTATTGCATTTCTCAGTTATGTTAAAAAACTACCAACTGGTTTAAAATTGTTATCAGGATATAATAAATAACAAGTTTGGATGACATATTAGGCAATGATGAAATAGATCATTTAATGTACTTTAAAATGAGATTCTCTTTTCTCATAAACCTTCTTGCAGATGTGATGTGCATGTTTTTGTGAGATTAACTGTAGTTTTAGAATCTCTTCATACGTGTAAACTCACCGTCTCGTGATAATTTTTTCTAAACTCCGGGATATCATATGGATAATATGGGTCTTTAGCAGCTGGTCCTACCAGGGGCAACTTCGGATAATCACCAAGGAATTTATTCTCACTTTCAGGATAAGGTTGATAGTCCTTTGGATGCAAATGATACTTCTCGGCAATTTTGTCATGATCCTTTTCTGAATATTTCTCTGGCCTCCAGAGGTAGTTCCATGGTAACGCTGATGGCAAATGGTACGAAACTTTTGGTCAGTTTCATCCTCACTATGTGATTGTCATAAATTCTTCAATGATTCTTTCAATCACTCATACGTTTATGTGATTTTTTTGACATCTTTATTGAAATTTATTGTGTATCTTCCATTATATATAATGCATATGATAATTTAATTACATAATAATAGTAGGTCTAACCTCATCATGGTGCACGGCAAAGTAGCGACTTTATTCGTACAAAACGTGACGAGAAATAAGTTGAATGAATATGTACAGTTACTTACGTTTATCGGAGGAACATCTCACGGTCGCGTACAGACACGCTTTGTTTCTCAACAATTGAGTTGACAGTCCACCGAGCTTTCTCGTTAGAGCCATCTTGTTACTCTGTTGTGTTCTCTGCAGCTACACTATAGTATATTTACTGCACTTAAAACGAGACATTTTGGGTACGTTCGGCAGACTCAACATGTACAGGTATTCTTCTAAATCATACAATCAGATTGTTAGATCTAGAAGAATACGCCAATAACAGTGAGTGTTCACTCAACTATTGAGTCTGCTGAACGCATCCATATTCTGACGGTAGATCTGAGAGCGGCAACGACCGTAATTTAGCTACGGCTTTATAAGCCCTGTGCACAATATCGACGGCGATTCGATTTATCATTTCTTACTGGGAACTGATTCTAAAATTTTAATTTCTATTTCTAATATTCCTTTTATTGTGTGCTTATTTTTGTGTTAGGTCTTACTTTGGAACGCTTCTATATCCATAAAATGTGGATTGAACTATGACAACTATGGAGCCAATGTATTTAATCACACTCATAATTGTTTTAATCAGTTATTGAAAAAATAAATCAGACATTAAAATTAAAAAATTGATTTTTGACTCACCGACCCGATGCGCAACGAGCGGAGTTATTCAGCCACGAAGCTGCGATGATACTGTAACACACAAATATACATATAATTAAAAGTGTGCTTAAAATAATCAATAAATTTCAAAATAAAATTTTATATGAATTTTATTAGCTTTTTTTTTAATTTATTGGGATAAAATTTAATAAGAGGGAAAAAGACTATAAATTTTATATAAATAAAAAATTATATTTACCCCAAGGTTGCTCCGCTGAGGCCCGATGCCTCTCCCAGGCCTCCTCCTCTCAGAACACTTGGGTTAGCAGGCCTCTTCCTCCTTCTTCTTCTCCTATTGCACACTCGCGAAAAACAGTCGCGACACTATAATACTAAAATCGCGCGCGGACTAATCATTTACAAGAGTCTTAGTCCGATAACTTGAACGACACTCCCGAAGTAAAACATGTTACGCGACGAATCGGCTGCGGTTCTGTAACATAAAAACACAAGATTTAAATTAATAATGTATCATTTAAAAGAATCAATGATTCATAATTTTACACGCACAGAATTTTTCCATTGCTTTTCAATTAAATATTTATTAAAATAACAATTAAATTTTAAAGATCTAATAACAATAAAACTTTTAAATTTGCAAATGAAAATTCTTTAATTATTATTTTATTATTATTTTTAAATCATCGAAATGAAATAAATACGAAGGAAAGATTAATTCTATGCAAATAAACAATAATGTTTATCACTATATTGCTCTACCAATGCCCAATGCCTCTTCTAGGACTTCTCCTACTTTGGAATTGTCAACCTCTCTTCTCTTCTTCCTTCTTCTCACAAGTTGTCAGTTGCAATGCCATTTGTTCGGAGCTCTCTTGCATCCACCACTTTTCTATAAAATAAATGTGAATATAATTAATAAAGCGAAGCCTCTTCGTTTCCTGAAGTTAATTTGATGAGCATCGCGACGGCAGTATACATTTCATTCCAACGAGTATACAAAATACGTGTTCGAGCAAATTTTATCAGCATACGAATGCCGCTTCTTTTTTTCAATACATATATTATTATATAAAGTAAGCATAATATTAATGTAAGTGTCGTTTACCAATTGCGCGATGCTACTCTCATTCTGGAATCACTCCGTCCTGCTTCTTGTGAAAGGGTCCAACACGTTCTGTAAACATAAATGCAATTACAATGGCGAAGCGGTTTCATCTCCCGCGCGATCAACTTGATATGCCACGAGCGTCGCGGTGCGCGTCAAGTTCTTTGCTCGAACGAATATTGTGAAATACGCGTTCGAACGTATTACCAGCGTACAAATGCCGGATCTATTGCGCGACTATTAGATACAATGAAAACGTAATGTTGATGCTTACCTATTAAACGAGCTGCGACGCCGCTCTCTCCGGTTCTGATCCGTCACGCGCCTGCCGCGTTCTGCAATCAGACGTACGTGAATACGAGTCAAAATGGCGAGCCGGCTTCGTTTCCGCACGCACGGTCAACTTTTCGCGTCAAGATCGACGTCGCGCTGCGCGCCGCGGCCGCGCTACATACAGCCATCGTATCTACATTACAGAATGATCAAATTGTCAGTAAATATCAAGGCGAGTTAAGTTTCGCTCACCTGTTAAAAGGCTCTGCGATATCACTCGTTCCGGAGCCGGTCCGTCCCGCGTCCGCCGCGTTCTGGAAAGGACGTGAATGCAGTTAACATATAGCGTGAAGCGGCTTCGTCTCTCTCGCGCGGTTAACTTCACGTGTCAAAAGCGCGCCAAAAAACCGCGGTGCGCGCCACTACATATCTATACTGATCTGTACCGCCACGGCATCGCTTTTACCATACCTACATTTCGGTTGACCGAATAATTGCAATGTAACGTAGATTTTACTTACAGGGTAGACATCGCGACGACCTTCATCCCCGAACCGATCCGTCTCAGCATTGCCACGTTCTGCAAATGAGGGAGAAACACAATTAATATGGAGAAAGGGTTTTCTCTCCCGGGCGGTCAATTTCGCGCGTCTCAATTGACGCGGCACGCGACTGCGATATATGTACGTCGTGATCGCTCGAACGAGTATTGAGAAATACGTGTTCGAACGAATTATAATGCGAGATCTATATATGTTACACTTACCAATTAAATGATCCGCGATGCCACTCGTTTCGGAGTTAGTCCGTTTCTCGTCCGCCGCGTTCTGGAAAGGACGTGAACGCAGTTAACATAGCGCGAAGCGGCTTCGTCTCTCTTGCGTGGTTAACTTCACGCGCCAAAAGTGATGCTGTGCCGCCGCGCGGCGATGCGCGTGCGCGCACTCGAGCATTGGGCTGCGTGCGCATCCCCTCCACTCTACTGCCGCCTGACTACCGTCACGGAGTTGGAAGCCCTGCCTCTAGCCTCTACGCTGAGCCGAAAGAGTGAAAATATGGCCGACAGCGTGCATTTCTCAGAGTCGTTTACAACGTAGCTTTCGCGTGTTCTCGTATCTCTGACAGGAAGTGCGTGCGTGCGGTGATACACGCGGAAATGATTCCGGCGTGTCCGCCGCAATAACGTGGAACCCAAAACGGTACGTAGAGCCCCGAGACGGGCGGCACCGTTCGATGCGACAGGATGCGCTCACTGTAGGTGAACGCCGCGCTTCGTTGGCCGCTGCTCCGGTTTGCCCTCCGGCTTTGTTTCCAGCAGCGAAACTGTCATATTCGTTTGTCGTTAAAAGGCCGGATAAGCAATCAGCGCGATATTATCGAACGCGGTGCATCACTCTACTTGACTCGCTAGTTCAGAACGGTTCGCTTTCGGCATCGAGGAGCGAGATAAAGAGAGACAGTGAGAGGGAAAGAGAGAGTTGTAAGTTCTGTCGTAAGGCCTCTCGGATGCGATTATTTCCTTGAGCGAGCTGGTGTTTCTCAAACACATGAGACATTACCTCGCCCAACTGCGTTTTGAGTAGTTGAATTATAAAGTGCACTTCTCGCACTTGAGTAAGAGTGATGATTGCATGAAATCATGTTTCTCATATGTCAATAGTGAAACAACTTTAAAACAGCTTCTCACATTTTGTTGTAACTTTCAGGAAATTAATCTTGGTTAAACTGGAACCTTTCGAACGTAATAATATGGCGAGTCCCTCGCCGCAGTCCTCGCCTATGCCACCACCACAAGCACCAAGCCCCATGGGCCCACCGCAACAGGCGCCGTCTCCGTCTAATGCGCAGGGCAGCCCGATGGGACCGCCACAGCATCATCCTCACAGTCCGACGCAGGGTTATCAAGGTGGTCCACCAATATCACAAGGTGGACCACCCATGTCACAACCACCGCAACAACCTCCACCTCAACAACAGAGCTATCCACCTCACCCACAGCAGATGCCACCAAATATGGGTCCACAGGTATGATATATTTATTGCTGTGACAATATTCTTTCCTTGGAGTTACGTTTATTACTCTAATAGTTATGCATGTGTATAGGTTATACAACAAAAAAGAAGGAAAGGTTTATCACGATATTGAATGGATTAGATGTTTTGAAAGTTGATCTGAAATAATAGGGTGTTTACTACTGACAAAAAATAGGAAAATTTGAAATATTTTGAAAATTTTTAGGTAATTTATTTTTTATCCTTGAAGATCATGGTTTTTCATGGGATTTTATTGATATTTAGGAAAATTTTTGGGGAATTTTACTTTTAAATTTAAATTTTATTTTTTCTGACCAAATTATTTCTTAGATCATTTTTTTTGATAATGCAAAATTGATTAGCAATGTGGCACATCACATACATTCTCTTGTGACTCGTGAGTTTTTATAAAAAAGAAGATACTGCGTTATTCTAAAGTGGCATTGTATGTTTAATCATTTTTCGAATTTTGAGTTAGATTTGTATATTGTAGACAGGTTGTTATATATTTAGTTCAGATTATTTCTTTTTAATATCAAAAATATTCAAAACTCTAGTGACTTTTCTTTATGATTGTATATGATTAAGAAATACTATAAAATATTATAATAAAATAAATAATTTACACTTAAATCAAGAAATAGCCAGCAACAATCAAAGTGGATCTTAATGCTCAGATAATATTTTCTATGTGACTTTATACATATTATATATATTATATATTTTTTAATTCTTCAAACTGCACATTATTACTTTTGATCTTGAAGCAACTCTTAAACCAGAATAGTAAAATCAGAATATATTAAAACATGATATAAACAAAGTGCCTTGGTCACAGCTAGATCTTAGTGTTGATATTGTGTGATTTTATGTTTTTTAAAGTTCAACAATATATTAAATTGATAATCAATTCAATAATACTAATGCTAACAAGTATCTATAAGATCTCTTTATTTTGAAATATTGTAAAGAATTTGTTATGAAAAATATTATCCAGGGTTTGAACTTGGATTTTGAGCCCTTTTTTATTTTCTTAAGCCCATTTCCACCAATGTAGATTAACTTTGATCTCAGTTTAATTTACTCCTTATCTTTTTCCAATTCTTAAAACTAAAGAAAGATGAAGAGTAAGTTAAACGAGATCAAAGTTATTTTACGTTGGTAGAAATAGGCATTAGGCATTTTAAAACATCACCCGAATGTTCTTACATATCATTTTATCTTTGTTTAATGTTCGGTGAATAAAATGATAACAACAAGGATAAAATGATATACTATAAAATAATGGGGCATTCGAATAATGTTTTCGATTTTAAACATAGTTTTAGCCAGTTCAACTATTGGGGCATATGGTAATATTTATCCCAACAACCGACGATATTAGAACGTTTTAAAAAGCTGATATGTATAAGCAATAATAAATAAATAATAAAAATAAATTTATTTCTAAGCTACATTAAAACATTCTCTAATTTTACTTAAAATTTTGAATTTAATAAAACTCCTGAAGTTTTTAGGGAAAATCCAGAAGTTCTCAGGGAATTCTTTTACACAATTTAAATAAACCCCTAATATAAATATGATATTTATCGTAAACAATCAATTTTTGAATTCAATATAATTTAATATAATTATTGTAATATACAGCAACTATCAGTGCAAAAAAAGTGTAAGATATATCAATCCTAAGATCGATCCTAAGATCCTAACAATCCTAAGATACAATTTTTAAATTTTATAAACCTATGCAGCTTTAAGCTACGTCTAATATTATGTTTTTAAGTCTGCATATATAGTATACGTTATTATATAATATAATCTGTACTTTCATATGCCAGTACAATCAATTTAAGTTTTTGTTAAGTATCTGAGAATCGGCTTTCTTAATGAGATCCACAAGTTGTTGTGCAATTTGCTGATTACATGCCGCTATAACTCTCGGAGTCATTAGATCCAGTTCTCCCCCTGTAAATTGTAGATTTGCAATATTTAATAGAGATTTTTTTACACAATAAAAAATAAATAAAAAATTTTAAGGTCGAAATAATCGGAAAAATAAATTCGTAATAATTATGGGGAATACATGTAAATAGCAAAAGAGTAATATTTACCAGCGGTATCTATCACAACTCCACCTGCTTCTTCAATAATTAGTTTCCCTGCCGCAACATCCCAAGCGTCGATACCTTCAATATGGTATGCCTCTACAGCTCCCATTGCTACATAGCATAAAGTAAGCGCTGCTGTTCCTAGTGATCTTATTCTAAAAGAGAAACAATTGTTATTAATGGTTTTTTATATCATTTACATACATATCATAATATATAATTAAAATGTATAATTAAACTTTTAAAAAATTATTACCCATGAGTTCCTTGTACTAAAGCATGCATTCTGCTGTATACACTGGTTAAATATTCAGGATCCTTTGCGAGCCATGGTTCCATGGCCACCAATGATTGTGATATGTCTGAAAACAATGAACATATTACATATTTTTATTTTTGTCTCTTACGTGTAGAAATGGAATAGTTATTTGGATAGACAGAGCACACAGACGGATTATAGTTATCTTTGAAAGTGATTGCTTTACGAAGGACGCAACATTAATTGATGTATATATAGCTCAGTTTACGGTTTTAATGGATATTAGATAACCTTCCACTGGACCGTAAAACGATGTACTTCTTACATTCATTTTTAGCAAGGTCACAATAATATAGCAACACGTGAAAATTATATTCGTGTGTTTCTGTGTTATTAGATGCATGCTATTGTGTGCATATTCTTGATATAAAAATATTTTAAGTGTATAAAATGCACCTTACCTTTCACGTCAGAAGTTTTTATGGGCTTGCCATTGAGGAAAGCACCGCAGTGTCTTCTCGCCGAAAAAAATTGCCTCATAAGAGGATTGTATATTATCCCGATTTCTGCCTTTTTGTTCACTAGTAGTGCTAAAGAGATACATGTATGTGGAAAACGGTGTACAAAATTGGTGGTACCATCTATCGGGTCTATTATCCATGTAGGATCATTGGTCAGTTGCGGTAGACAGCCTTCCTTCGCTGCTGTTTCCTCTCCAATAAATCTAAAAAAATTGAATCTCATTACGTCCATCTTATTCACTCGTTATTGGCAGTAGACTGTCTGTTAATCACAATAACTTACTTGTGAAATGGAAATTGTATCGACAATTGTTTTATTAATTTATCCTCTATTTTGCGGTCATATTCTGTGACAAGATCCCAGTCAATCCCCTTACTTTTGACATTTTTTTTATTACTGATACCATCTTCTATTATCTATAAAAGATGAAATTCTCTTTTAATAGTTTCGTATGAATTTTTGCATTGCTTAACATTGCTCTTTTTGATCAAGGAAAGTCATTAATTGTTGTTAATAAATGTTCTAGAATCTTTTTAATGAGACATATGGTTAATTTAATTTTTCTTTAGCAAAAGTATCATAACTTTGTTATCACTTTCCAATTTTTTATATCGCATATCTTTATAATTAAACTTCAAATTAAAATTAGGCAAGAAACACAGGATATGCGAGTCAAACGCGGTTGTTGGTGCGTCAATAGTACAGTGTAAATATATTTAAGTGCTCAATACATCATAGTGCAAATAATAAATATCGGACGCGTTTCGACTTTCGTTAAAGTCATTATCAACGATAGTTACATTAAGGTTGACAAGCCAGATGGACATGAGATAAGTCATGCAGTAAACTATGGTGAACAGTAGACATGAATTATCGAAGTTAAAAAAAAATAATGAAAGAATTGTCAAAACAACTCACCCGCACCGCCACATCACGCCCTTTTACAAAGTGTTGACAATCATCAAATCGTAAATTAAAAAATATCAAATAAAACTTTAACGAAAATCGAAACACATCCGATATTTATTATTTACACTATGATGTATTAAGCACTTAAATATATTTACACTGTACTATTGACGCACTAACAATCGCGTTTGACTCGCATATTCTATGTTTCTTGCCTAATTTTAATACTGCCGAGTCTGAATTTGTTTTTTTCTTCAAATTAAAAGCTATTAAAGTCTGTTTGAAAAATTGGAGAATAAAATAAGCATATCAATTTATGAACAAGACCTATTTCTGAACAAAGACATATATTTTTATTGATATAGCTTCTTTTTAGAGTTAAAAAATACATGAATTAAATAAATTAAATCTAGATTTTGATAGGAACAACATTTTGTACGTAAAATATTATTTACTTTTTTCAAAAATAGTTTTCTTTCTTGAACATAAAAATATAAAATAATGTTTCTGAATGGATTCTTAATTATTTTGTTTAGAAACTTCATACAAATCATAAATGAACTTATGCTTAATTTATTGTATAATTAAAATATAAATTACAGTTTGTTTAAACTGTAATTTTTATTAGAAATATCTAATAAAATTAAAATTTATTTAACAAAAACTATTTATAACAAAATTTATTAACAAAAACTGCAAGAAAATTTATTTTTTATTAAATATTGTGACATTCAATAATAAATTTTTATGATATTATTTCACAAATATAAAATCTTAAAATAATTATGTAAGTTTTTAAAGATACGTTACAATTTTCAATTGTAGTTATGTATTAACTGTTCTTCTAAACTATTTAGAAATTAGTACGTTTACCTTAATTTTATAATTTTTGAACAAGTTTTTCTAATTGTTTAACTCGGTAATTATTGGTACAATATTTTTGTTAAGAAAAACATTGATTCCAAATTGATTAATGAATTTAAATGATTGATCAATAATTCTGTTATTGAATTATTAAAAAGAATCTCGATAATTCTGGGGCATTCTGTATTGAATTTTTATCTACACTGCATGATAAAAAAGGAAAATGCGAAATTAATTGAAAAATAATTAAATAGTTTATACGTTTTGAATGTACACGATTGTAAATCTTATGATTACTATATTGAATAACTTAATTAATATGAATTGATTAAATGAATTTAATAATTTAATCTCAATTTTAAAATTATGTCACGTGTTTAATAGCGACAAATGTATAATTTTGTAGAATCAGAAACTTTATAACTGAAAAAATTACATCTAAATATACTGAAACTCTTAATATAGTATCTGATAATTCGATTCTTTTATTTGGATTGAAATATTTACAAAACAAATATTAACTAGTCTAGTTAATATTTGCACTCGTGACTTGTCAGCTATCTCTGAATATCTAGTTATCGTATTATCTCGCAAAGTGAGCTTTTGCAAGTTCACTTATCATATTTTCCGTAGGTAATAACGCACCTTTCCCGCATATAAAACTAACTCTTCAGCGATTCTGTAGCACTCATCCAAATTATTTAACTCGCACATCTTTCCCAATCGTTTCTGTCTTTATGATACGATGAACAGTGAATGATCACAAACTCTTGCACGACGGTTTTGTAAGTGCTTGTTGATTCCGTATCAGGTCGCCAACTGACTGATGCACTGTGAGACTCCGACTATCAACGTGCCAGATCGAATGCACGAATGAACGTCGGAGGTAGGAACGACCGAAACTTATCTGGCCGATGATCGCGCGAAAGTTTTATTCCGTCCGCGATATGACGTCAGAGCATAAGCTGGAAGGTACGTTTGTCGTAAGTTGATTACGCACGGGCATCGAAGCGAGTCTGAGGTTTACATCCTTATCACAGCTTTTCACATACAACTTTCCGTAAAAACCGCGGAATATTTCTGTCCTTCCCACATTCGTCAATGAGTTCTATAATTAGATGACACATCCTGAAATATGGATTTTCCCTACGGGGAAACGCTTTAAATTCTCGTCTAGAGGACCTTAACGGTCATTAAATGTAGTGGGAAAAAACAGAGCAAATCATCTCTTTCGTGCATCTCTAATTACGAGCATAATTATGAAATATTCTGCTACCATGCTTGCATTAGTACTATGTAATTGCCTCTTTTTTAATTGACTATTATAGTCTCGAGGAAAGATACCCGAACTGATTGCAAAAATACGATCGAGAAAATAAATCATTTTATCCAGTTGAGATGGATTTATTATGGTTTACGTTTACATGAATCAAATAATACTACAATATTTAACTGATAATATCCTTCGAAAGGGCCAAATCTTATTTTCTCGTAATTCATGATATAACTCGAAGTCTACAAGAAGGCAGTTTAATCAGAACAAATTTTTAATTTTAATATATTTTATATAATTTCAATATATTTTAAAATTATCTTTTTTTTTTATTTTGTCCTCATGTCTACTCGTTGATCGGCTTCACGGATGAGTCTAACGATATCCTGGGCGATTCTGCCGTTGCATGCAGCTACCGCACGTGGCTTCATGATGTCGATCGGTTCTCCTGAAATAAGACAAAGCGAAGCAGGTGTTAATTAAACCCATGATTCAACGGCACAAAGCCGTACAAAAATAAACATAAATGAATTGCTTGTACGCACTACAGTTATTTTTCATGAGAGTTTGATGGCTTCGTGAGATCTTTTCCAAAATATACATGATTGATTTTTTATAATTTATATCATCGTTGTGACCATCAGTTTAAATGACAATGCGGCAAACTACAACTATATGGGCTATAATAACAACCTGTTATACGGTCCACGACGACGCCTCCCGCTTCCGAAATAATCAACGATGCCGCGGCTATGTCCCATGTCGAAATGGCAGGACCTTCGATGTGATAGGCTTCCACGATCCCGAGCGCGACGTAACACAATGTTAATGCCGCCACGCCGAGAGTGCGAATGCTTTCAAGGTAAAATAAATAGTGCGAGAAAACGGAAGTTAAAATGGTCTCATTGTCAGAAGTTGAGACTTACCCGTGAACCTTTGTAACGATGGTTTGGAGCCTCTCCACTGTCTTCTCTCGTAAAGCATCTACGTTTATGAAGCCAACTTCCAAGCAAACCAAAGCTTTCGACAAGTCTGTGAAATTTCGCCACGTGTACGTTAACATTCGTAGAATTAGGATAATTAACATTCATACACAATGACGCTTTCTAACTTTAGCCTTGTGACACGTTTCTGTAGTGTAGTTATGATTTCTCTGGATCATTACTGCCACATATTTAGCGTGTCGCAATACAGTCATTTGCAAGAGTCAATCTATATTATTTATCATTCTATAGCTTGAAAATAAAAAGGTAATCAGATGTGTGGAACTAGTTAGAGCAAAATTCTTTGTTACTGCGCTCAGGAAGATCATATACAGGAAAAGGTATTAGCCACCCATTTACATTTTTTACAATAACATTAATAATTAATATTTGAAGTTGTAAACTTAACGATTATGCTCTTCAAACTGTTCTTCAATAGATCCTAGATAGCTCAAAGTTATGATATATTTATTATATTGAATGTTTTTATTTATAAAAATATTGCGACACTACATAATGGGTTGAAGAGGTGCAAGGGTGATAATATGGCCCATCGTAAGAATAAATTAAAAAAAAATTGATTTTAATTTTAAAAAATATGGTTTGTTATAAATTATATATTTATTCAAAATAAAGAGAAAATATTGCAGAATATGTGCAAATGTACGTACACATAAGCCATCCGCAAGTAGCTGAAACACTGAAAATCTAGAGTCTAGAAAATCTAAAAATCATTACCTAATAATGAAGATAATACGAGTGATCATAATACCTACATGGCCCATAATACCATTTTCTCTATTTTCCGCATTTTTTACGTTTTCGCATTCACGTATCTTATCAAATTGAATTCGTCAGAGACTAGTTCGTTACCTTGCACTTTAGACACCTGAATCGGTTTTCCGTTCAAAAACGCGCCTCGTCCTTTTCTAGCTGTAAATAGCTGCTCGAGAATTGGATTGTACACGATACCAAGGACCATTTCTTTTTTCACGGCCAGACCAATGACCACGCACGTATGCGGGAATCCGTGAATGAAGTTGACAGTGCCATCGATGGGATCTATGATCCACGTAGGGGCGTCAGTTAATTCCGGCAGGTCTGTGCCAGTCGACTCCTCCGCGATAAACCTGATGCGCATGACAACGCAATTGTATTCTGTCATACTCGTGCGTTATTTGCTTTTTGTCAGACGACGCATTATCTTAGTAATGTTTAAATTACCTGTGATCTGGGAATGCCCTTTTGAGTTCGCCGATGATAATATCTTCTATCTTTCGGTCGTACTCGGTGACGGAATCCCAATTGCCCAATTTCTTTTCGACATGTTTGAGACCGTTGATGGAATCTCGCAGAATCTTAATTAATACTTTATATTTAAGACAGGTTACATCAAATTGTTGAAAGATCGTTGAATATTACGTAAATGAAAGATAATAAAAATGTAAGACAAATGAAATGATCACTCATAAGATAAAAGCACTTCAAATAATTTAAACGCGTGTAATTTATGTTAGAGATGATCGCTTGAGTCGTGGTATTTCACAACTTGCACACACGACAAATCTCGTTTTTCCTGTTGCTCCGAGTATGGAAAGATTGTTTACGACACAGCATAGAATTGTTTATCGCTACAATCATCAGAAAATTCAATAGACTCATTTAATTTATCACTAATAAATCGTCGGCGCATTAAGGTATCTAAGAAAGAAAGATTTTAGCTGCCATAGCTAATCATGGTTTGCTAAGGCTGTATTAGTTGTCGTAACTATAAATTTATGAACTACAGCGAAATACGATTTGCTGTTGTTCCTAATACATTAGTTAAAGTAGCAAAACATGCATGTCTATCAGAATCACATAAAAATAGTTATCATAGCAACATAAAAATAGTTATCGGAACTAACCGATATGTCAGTGATACGTAGGTAATACACTTGGTAGCTAATTAATGTAGTTACCTAGAATAACTTTTAGCTACAGAGTATATTTTGGATATAACAAATATTTTCTTTAGCTAAATTCGTGTATCAAGTAGCTAAACTCTTTCAACTAAATATGTATAGATATCACAGATAAGATATTAGCTGTCCATATATTACGACGTAATTTAGTTACCATACGCAGTTTTTAGCTACAACAGCTACTTTTTTTCCGTGTATTTAATTTCCCTTAATTCAGTTTTCGAAGTAATAAATAATCGCTAGTTTGATATTCACCGATTTTGATAAAATTATACGAACGTTGATCGATACATTAAGTCTGTTGATCGCAGAGAATGAATATTCATGAAAATTAGGATCATTTACATTACTTTACACAGGTAATTATTATTTAATTAGGTTTTATTTTATCTAGATGACTATAACATAGTTATGAATATGACGAGGAATTATTAATTAGGAATAATTAATTTCACAGAAATTCTATTTATTACGTGATGACGAAAGATTAGATTGACAAACAACGTAAATTTCTAAAGAGCCTTATTTTGTAGATGTAGACGTCTTTTTATGATACGTAAAATATTCGGCTCTAAACACGTTCTAGGAAATGATTTGAAAGATTTCACATCTGTGACATTATACTAATGTCATAATCTTTCCTATTCGCGTCATCTTCAAATATGTAACCATGGAAGTACGTATGAAGCAATGGTTTTTTGATGTTGCATCGGCCGACGAGCGATCTCAACGGCGTCACTTAATACGCATCTTTTATTTTATTTGAAATCGCTTGGTCGCTTGATTCGGTGACCGGTGATGTGGACAGAGATCTGAACAGAGATGAGATCTAGTGGTTGCGATGTATGCTCACCTGGGCAGCCTCGCGCATCAATTTAATAGCAGTTTCGTAGTACACGTCCTCGGCGTATCGTGCCATTTCCGTACAACCTGGTAAACGCGCGCGGCACGAACGTGCGTCTGTTTCGACCTCGTCGGGAAAAGGCGCAAGCAAGCACTGTGTTGCCTGTGTCTGCATCTCATGCTTTTTCACTCGGATCCGGTTGCGCCTGCTGTATTACGATCCGAGAACGACGATCGACGCGTTCTGTCGACACCTTCCGTGTGGAATTTATCTTGAAATTTTTGATCCTTGAAGCCTTTCGGGGTATCATAAATGTCTAATTGCTATTGCTCGTTAACAGGAGAGTAAGATAAATGGCAAAATGACCTCGACTAATTTGACTATTTACATATGGTATCTTTGATTACGGTATTACATTGTTCCAAATCCGCGCATTAACATTTCACATTGGTTTTTGTAATGACAAACTACTGAAACAAGATAAAACTTATATATGACAGAGATGTGATACCTGTTTGAACATTATACTGTCCTGGACTTCGTGCTAAGACGTTGAAGCAAGCGGACGTATGGACAGAGACTGACATGTGCTGTATCACTGTATTCATTATCTATAGTAATTTTAGTAGTCACTCAAAATTAATACTTTGTTAATTTATTATTTATTTTACTTTTCTTTATTTTACTTTACCCTAGTTATATCTTTCATGAACCGTCTTTATCACGTCTGTTCAATTTTATATCGATTATATCAGTTAAATAATGTAGAGGTAAATTTCGAGATTTGTTTAAATTTTGGCTGAAGATGGTTAAGTAAAACCGAAACGTCCTTGTAATTAAATAAACTATCAATTATATATAAATAACATCGGTTTTCTGCTCGCTATAGTTGACCTTTTCTTATTATGTTAATACTTTGTCACCTACATGAGGAAGTTAGTCTAGTGGTCTAACAACCGGACTTTGTTATCGCCATCCAGAATCCTCACAAAGCGTTGAGAGATCCTCCATTTTGTTATTACGAACACGAAGTCTATTATCATCTCAGTCCATTCCGTACCATCGCCCACAATATTGTGATGCAGATTGAGTCACACGAGTTTAAGAAAAAGGTACTACAAGTTGAGATTAATTTCGTCGATTCCCAATTATCTGGATGTTGATTGGTTTCCCGGGAGGTCTCATTTTTCCCGGATAAATGGGGAGAGGGACGGGAATATTTCGGGGATGACTTCCTCATAATTGCTGAGTCCTTTGGCCAAGGTCTACCTACAGCAGTACAGTAGAGCTTCCCATATCCGAAATTCCTTTATCCGAATACTTTAATATCTGAATGTTCCATTATCATCAAAAATGAATTTTGTTTTCTTTACGTAAAGAATTTAAATTTTTTTGAATATATAGTCTTTTTTGTTAAAAATTTAAATTTCTATTTGAATAAATGAAATTTAATATAAAAATGTGCACGCGCCACATTTATTCTATTGTCAAAAAATTCCGTTATCCGAACAATTTTGTTTCCCTATTATTTCGGATATGGGAGGCTCCACTGTATTCTAGACTGTGGTACTTAGGCTCCGAACTTGAAATCCAAGGCTCCCTACAAGAAAAAGAAGATACTGTTCTGCCTGCTTTGTGAGATAACAACAATGCCATTCTAAAATTGGCCTTGATTTTATATCCCGTCTGAGATGTACTCAATTACACGCACCTGCCACTCACCACGACAATGCGAGACGCCTCTCAACGACGCGATTGTTTTACAAAGAGAATGACCAACGCTATCTCACATTGATTTATTTCCCACATCGTGTTTAGAGCTCTTCTGTTTAAACGATTAAAGAAATTCCAAGTTTTTAATAATACAATCCTTCGCAGTGGTTCGGGAGATATCTCAAATAGTAAGGTGGCTATTGTGCGTGCGTGCGTGAGTCAGTTGCGATGTTAGATAGCGATATAAAGTCATAATAAGATATGTAAATTTTTCATATTAATTGCCACGACAGGAACTACAAGTGTTGCAAGTTTCGCGTCCTCGAGCGGTTTAGTGGTCAAACATAAATTTTAATATAAAGTTTAAATTTAGTCTACTTTTGATTGCGTTCGCTCGTAAAATATTCGTAATAACTTATAAGACAACATAAGCTTACTTAGATTTATATTTGGAATATAAATCGCTTCATCTTATAGCTTATTCATAACGTTCATTTCATTAATGTTTCGGAATAGTCAACACTAATGTTTCATTAATATTAATTACTCTGAGTTTACTATTAAAACAAGGATCATCAAGAAGTATATATTTCTAGAAAATCTAGAGAATCGCTTGAAGATTCTTTCGAAACTTGAACTATAATTAGGCTAGTTTTTTGCGTGCCTTATTAACATATAGCGTTGTTGATTACGCATAAACATTTTCTACTCTGACATCGAGAATTATCTGTAATTTTGATTATTATCTTGCAATCTTTTTCTGATTCTTGATTTTTATCTTTTTCTACGTTTATTGATTATAAGATTCTCTGTTTGCAGCTTACACATTTGTTGCGCAAGTGCTTAATATTACTTAATAATCGATCCAATTTATCTATATTACAACACGCTATTGCAAATATTTTTTATTTTAGTTAAAAAATTGGAACGTAATTTATCTTTTATCAGGAGCTAAAATCGAGATCAATTAGCGAGGGAGCAATTAGCTTTATTAGAATTATCGTTTTTTTCGACAATTTTTTTCTATATATACATCACATAACAATTTTTTATTTATCTGTATATTGCAACGTTTTGAGAAAAAAAATGCACGAAGACTGATAATGAATGATGTGTTCGAAAAATTAGCCATACGAATGTATATAGGGGAGACCGGGGCTATTCGTTTGCAGTTTTTTTCTTTTGCGTATCTTGAGTCCTGTATTCATTTAAAAAAAAAGTTGGACGGTTTGAAAGGTTGAACCTTCCCCTTCACAATGCCGTTATAGATAAAACACGGAAATGTACTTGCTTTGAACTACATATAAAAATGTCGACCCGTGCCAAGTATTTCGAATAACCCCAAGCCCGGGGTAATTCGTAATNCCGGGAATATTCTGAAATTTGTGTTTTAAGATGAAAAAATGTAAAAAAGCTGTTGTTAAGACTCTGTTTTATTCAGAAAACGATATATAGTATTATTAGTAGGAAAAGTTGCACACAATAAAAAAAAAAATAAACACAATAGAGAATTTTATTGCTTCAGCGTTT